>VZRZ01003271.1:4995-20621 GCA_013398175.1 Climacteris rufus
CGCCGCACGGCTGCCCGGAGCCAGGGCAAACCTTTCCCCGCGGGGCCAAGGTGGGGTGCACGGGTTTTCCGCCGAGCCGCGATTCAGATGCCCAGCTGTGCCATAGGAGCCCGGTGCCACCTGCACGTACAAATCTAGAACAATCAGCTACAGTTCCTGTCGCCCACCTGAGGATCTCAGCCCAGAGGACGGAGTAGGTTGACCCTTTTGGCACTGCCTGGGACATACTGACAACGCCAACAACGGGAATTCTCCTGCCCCCAGTGCAACCCCAACAGCATCCTCCACCTGCACGGAGGGGAAGACCATTCCCATCCCTGTTTTTCTAAAGATGCTGCTTCATCATCTTCTTATTTCCCACCACCCCCCAGCGCAGGTCACTGACAGTCACCAGAAACACGCCTGGGAAGTGATGCTGTCAGCGTGGCTGCAAACCAACAGACGAGAAAAAGCTACAGTCTTTTTCCAGGGACACGGTGATCAGAACAACCAACTCCAGGGGAAGGAAAGCACACCTAACAGAACTAATGAGATTACAAGAGGCACCATTGGTTCCTTGCCAGTTCACTTGAAATCATGCCACATTTTTAATCCCTGCTTGCAAGAGACAAACAACTACCTAATTACTTCAAGCACAAGTTAACAACTAAGTATCTTCTATCTGTGGTAAACACAGACACTCATTTGCTTCAACTGCCTGCAACTCTGAAGCTGGGGGTCATCCCGTGCCAGCAGTCACTACTCCTCAGTGCTTGGAATATTGAAGACAGGTCTTTAAACTTTTTCTTTAATAAGTGTCCAGGCAAACCAGTTTGGCTCCTGCACGTGTGGCACACTTCCCAGCCAGGGCAGCTTAGCACCAAGAGCTCTGACAGCAGCGAACACCACGGGGCCACCAGATCCACCAGGCACCCCAGCTGCCTCTGCAGGACTGCCAGCGCATCAGAGCTTTTGGAAGCCTGAACACCTCTCCCAGCCTCCAGTCCATGTGCACTGAAACGTGTTCTTGTCCTCCACAGCCAAGAGGTGGCTCGGCATGCTCCTGCCAGCTCTCCTGCGCTGCACAGAACAGCTTCTCAGGGTTATTTGTTACCAACGTTTATTCCCCGGGAGACCCTCGGGGCAGGGCGCTGCCCACGCCGGCAGGAACAGCTCCACCACAATGCAGGCCTTTCTCTTGTTCATCAGCTTGGTACCCAATCCATACCAAGCATTGATTTTTCCAAACATCAAGAAGAGTTAGAGCAGTAAATTGATGCATTTTATACGATAAAGCCAATGCAAGTTAAAGGCCACACTTTCCAAACAAGACATTTAATTTCACTCTCATTACACAAGTAGTCACCCCTAACAAGAAATGAAAGAGAGCATGAAGACAGCACACAAACTGAAAAGAGATGAAAACCAGCTTTTGTGCTCACATGTACTGACAGGAGAAATATTCCTGATAAGATTCCCCAGACTATGTTTTACTCCTAGGTTTGTAGTAAGTTTTCTGTTAGGATTTGGACAGCCACTCAGAGAGAAATCCTGCTCCTGCTGAGGTCAGTGACACACCTGTGACTGCACTAACTGAGCCCGAATTCCACCCTTCCTTCTTCAGGCTGCCAGCCACAAAAAGTAGTATTCCAAGGAGCTGATGCCTCAAAGGTAAATCTTCAGAACACAAAGAAATACTAGATATATATTTTGTCTGAACAGTTACTAGAAGAAAAATGTTTTGTCATAGTTTGTTATCTACCTGAAAACAGCCAGAAATGTCAGCTTTAAAAATAGCCTTTGATCTGAAATAGAGACTGCCATCAGACCAGAGGTTTGTCTTCAATATGTCCACTAAATAAAGGAAGATGTTAGCATGGAATTATTTATTGTATCTGCATAATCCATTTTCCCCTCACTTGGAAATTCTCTCGTGATATTCCAAGTCACTAAGGAGTCCCCAATAAGCTTCACATGCTAGAAGATCCACTGTCTGCACAACCCAGCTGATCCATGTGATGTCTCCTCTGGGCTGTCTCTGATAAGCTGGGAATGACTGCAGCAAATCCAGAGGGAGAACCACAGGGACGGGACTGAATTGAATTTTTTATTTTTTATTTAATTAAAATTGATTTAGGGGCTGACAGTTTCTGGACCCCACCTAGCAGGCCAGTCAGTACCAAAGGCTCTTCCAATCCACAGGTGCATTTTGAAGTTCACCTTTTGAAATCTGGAAGCATTTGCTACTTGTCTTGGGAATATTGCAACATCGGTTTGGCCAAAGCAGAACCTCGCCTTCCCTGAATATTGGGAATACAAGGATTGAAAGCGAATTTAAAAGTGATTCTCAGAAGAGACAGAAGGGAGAAACAGCACTGAGAAGTCGTTCCTTACGAGGGTAACAGAGACAACTTATGTGTCTCCTGAGGTGGGTCAATGACAATGATTAAGAAACAGCCTCACAAATCAATGGAGAGGTTATCTGGAAATGTCCAAGAAAGTGAATCTAGCACAGCAGACTCCTAGTACTTCCCCTCATTGCTATAAAGAAATGTTGTACAGACAGGTTAAGGATGCATTTTTCTTCCTCATTACAGTCTTTGACACAAAGATAAGGTGTCTCCCTGCACTGGGAATTGCTTCCAAAGAGCCACTGTTTTCACTGTTCCTGTAACTGGGTTTGCTGGACATCCCTGTTTTCTCTATCTTAATTCACACACATCTCTCAAAGGAAGATGTATAAAGCTGGGCAGACAAAAAGCCCAACACTGAAGGAGAAGATGGCAGGGAAGAATGCTATTTTTATGCTCAGAGAAAGTGGAAGCTGAAAACACCAGTCTCAATGACATGAGAACTGTCAGCAAGAACAGATAATTACACAACGTGAATTCATCCTCATGACAATGACTCTAATGAGATAGGAAATGGAATAAAATCAATATTCTATTTACACTGACAGGGCAGTCTGAAAGCTTGAAATTGCCAAATGGCTGTCTTTTAAATCAAGGAACACAAAATTACTGACTACCTTACAGTATTTTCAAAACACCTCTGCCAAACTCAAAGTTTACCAATAACATATCTCAATATAAAATTTGGAAGAGAGACAGCAATTAGTCCATGGCACAATTGAGGGATATAATTATAGCACTGTCACAAAATTAAGCTGAAACAATGAGCTAATTAACATCTTGTCCACATAACAGTATAGGATTGAATAAAGAAAAATATTCTTTACTCAACTACAGCTGAAGAACCCACTTGTCTCACGCTCTGAGCTGCACCCACTGTTCTCATACGACAGCACGGAAAAGCAAAATGACTGCTCTTTCAATTTTGGACTTTTGATGTATTTCAGGAAAAAATGGGAGTGCCAAGGCAGGAACAGAGAGCGGCCAGCTCTAGAACAGGACTGCCTGGGTACTGTACCCTGGGCTGGATTTCACAGCTCCCCAGCCCAAAGCTTGGGACTTGGAGCCTGGTAAAACTACAAGCACATGTTAGCTTTGAACTGCTCAGTCCCACACCAGATTTGTAAAAAAACTGCCAACACTGCTTCTGTGACCCAGATATTTTGCATGATATACATAGTTTTAGTAGTACTACTACTAGTAGTGTTTTAAAGGTTTTTTCCTGTACTGTTTTAGCTCTGACAGACTTGCCTGGTGCAACCTCCCACTGACTTCAGTGGCTCCTCTGGCACATCCCCATCAGAGGTGGTTTTATCTCGAGTCTATTTCACAGTTTGTGAAACTGTTTTAGCAGAAGCACCTAACTGTGACATTCCATCTGAATGTAACACACCCAAGTGCAGTCGGTTCATGCAAACCTGAGAAGGAAAGGCAGCAGAGGCAGAGTGTTGGACACAAATCCCCTGTTGCTCCCAGATCCCTGTCCCCAGCCCAACACAAACCAATTCCCACCAGCAGCACGGGCACAAATCCCACAGCCCAATCCTCTCTTACTTTAGATTACACTAATGCTATTTTCAAGTCAGAAAGTTACACTGCAAATTCCATAAACCCTCTTTCCATTCAGGAGCAGACGCTTACGGATTAACCGCTCCTGCTGTAATTTTAAAAATCTTTAAAGTCAGGAAATATGCCTGTTGATTTCTTTAATAACCTGGGGTAGGTATCAATCTCCTTTACCAAATTTGAGACTTCAGGGACATGCAGAATTCACGGTCTGACAGCATCAGCTGGATGTGTATTTAAGAGCAAGAACAGGGACAGGCCAGTCCCTGTCTCTGGACAAGGATGAGGCACACAAGATGTCATTCTGCTCTTGCAGCTTGAAGCCAGGGAAACAGAACAGGGAACACTGCTCTGCCTTTAATCCACTTTTCATCAATTTATGTATTACAAAGCAGTCACATATCCATCCCCACCACTGAGGTTGCAAATACTGTTTGTGGTAATGAAAACGTATTCACACTGTGATTCCTTCACCATAACATTCACATGATGTATTTTAGAAATGGGAAGTTCTGCATTATCCTGGCATAGGGGAATTTCAAACATAAAAGTGACATTTCCCAAGCAAGTCTAAAAAGTTGTTGTTTATCTTTAAAAATAACAGTAATCTAGTGATTTAAGTTAAAATTCCAAGAAGTAAAAAACTGAATTGAAAAAAACAAAAGCTGTTTTATTAAAATCTTGTTCTAAATAATAGTAATTTTAAACATGTCATTTCTATACAAAGACATTTGAGAGGCCATAATAAAACAACTATGCACTCTTCCAAAAACTACAAGCTATTTATTAATCAGCCTCTTGCACATTTTGTTTGATTAACTGCAAATGTCCACAAGCCAAGAAGGCAGGAGAGCAGCGAGATGACCCACGGCAGCGGGGTCAGCCCAGGACCCGTCCCCCCAGCCCCTGCACCTCCCTGGGGCAGCGCAGGGTGCACATGGACCCTTTCACCTGTAAACCCTCCCCACTCCCCTGCACCAGGCAGGTGTGGCACTCTCACGCTCCTTGTCCTGCCTGTTTCAGGGGGAGTGGGTGCTGGCTGTTGTCCTTGAGAACAGGCACTTGGCAAACCCCAGGGCGAGTCCCACAGCCGAGATTCAAAGCTGGCAGGTACCTGTAGCAGCAGCAGAGAGGCAGAAACACTCCCCCATTGACAGGTGATTTCTAACTGCACGGGTGTGTGTATTTCTATAAAACACAATGATTAGCATCAGCCATGATAACCACTGCTACAGAAAAAAGCCATGTCCATGACTCAGCAAGGGAAGGAACTGCTTCCCTCTGACAGCAAATTCAGCTGATGTTGATGGTTTCAGGGAGAAGTGACCCAGAGGAGCTCTCTCTGCTGAGAGGTGCAGCAGACACCAACCCCGGCTCCTCATGGGTCTGGTGCCTGAACATCTCCTGTACTGCAAGGGAAAACACACCAGCACCTTAGTACTGCTCAGCTTTCCATTATCAATCTGTTTTCACTTCCCTTCCTAATGCAGCTGCCGTGTGGCCCTGGTTGCAAAGGGTGGCTCTTCCTTCCCCAGAGACAGCTGGATAAAGCAATGGGGAAAAGGAGTCCTGACAGACCACTGCAGTGAGCACCTGACAGGTCACACAGACACATGGTGACTCCTAACACTGCTAGTTTATTAATAGTAGCACTTGCTCCAGACAACAAGCTCCTCCACTTGGCCTCACTAACTCATCCCTGGCTGGGGGCCACCCCCCCTGCATTCAGCCCCAGCACCAAACTCCAGATTTCAAAGTTCTTGCCCATTCACGTGACAGTCACTTTGCTAGGACAATGATTTCGACTCAGGAGTCTGGATGCAGCCACCACATCCCTGTACACATCAAATTAACGAGCAAGATTAAATCTGAACCTAATTACCAGGATCAGAGCAGGCCATTCATGTCACCCGCTCTGTGCCAGCACAGGGACAATGCCGGTGCCAGCAGCCCTGCGGGCACAGGGGCCCGGGCAGCCCTCAGTGCTCACTGCCCGCTGCACAACGGGCACGCTCCGGCCAGCCCCTGGCAGTGCTGGTCACCACGGACTGCTCCACTCTGCAGCTGAGCCGAGGCAACCAGACAGGGACACGAGTGCTGCTAACAAGGAACTGTTACACCGAGTTCTGCTTTTGGCACCTCTGAGAACCGCTCACTTCAGCTCAGTGCTGGCAGGCCATGGCAGTGCAGGGACAGTCACATGCTTCTCCCCAAGGAGCAGAAAATGCCATGAGAACGGGGGAAAGAGGAGTCCTCAGCACAGCTCAGCCCAGCCTGAAGGAATGCAGTGGGAAGCAGCAAGCCAGCTCTGGCTCTGCAGCACGGCCAAGCAGCGCTGGGCACAGCACCCGCAGGGGTCACTCACGCCAGGCCCGGAGGGGTCATTCACGCCAGGCCCGGCCCGGGGGTCACTCACGCCAGCCCCGGGGGTCACTCACGCCAGCCCCGGGGGTCACTCACGCCAGCCCCGGGGGTCACTCACGCCAGCCCCGGGGGTCACTCACGCCAGCCCCGGGGGTCACTCACGCCAGCCCCGGGGGTCACTCACGCCAGCCCCGGGGGTCACTCACGCCAGCCCCGGGGGTCACTCACGCCAGCCCCGGGGGTCACTCACGCCAGCCCCGGGGGTCACTCACGCCAGCCCCGGGGGTCACTCACGCCAGCCCCGGGGGTCACTCACGCCAGCCCCGGGGGTCACTCACGCCAGCCCCGGGGGTCACTCACGCCAGCCCCGGGGGTCACTCACGCCAGCCCCGGGGGTCACTCACGCCAGCCCCGGGGGTCACTCACGCCAGCCCCGGGGGTCACTCACGCCAGCCCCGGGGGTCACTCACGCCAGCCCCGGGGGTCACTCACGCCAGCCCCGGGGGTCACTCACGCCAGCCCCGGGGGTCACTCACGCCAGCCCCGGGGGTCACTCACGCCAGCCCCGGGGGTCACTCACGCCAGCCCCGGGGGTCACTCACGCCAGCCCCGGGGGTCACTCACGCCAGCCCCGGGGGTCACTCACGCCAGCCCCGGGGGTCACTCACGCCAGGCCCGGCCCCGGGGGTCCCGCACCCTGCAGCAGCCCAGGACCCCGGAGTGGCAGCTCTGGGCACCCGCAGGCAGCGCCAGCTCCGTGCCACGATGACGCTGCCCCACTCCGGTCACCGACACACGGATCACAAGGCAAGGACAGCCCTGGAAAACACCCCAGGATCTGCTGGGAGGCACAGCCGACTGATTCCCTGTCTGTTTCTCAGGGAATCTCAGATCCAAAACAAAGCACTTTCTGTGTTTTCATACATTCTGGCTTTACGTTTAATTTATGTATATCGATCATGACCTTCCAGGATAATAAAAACTCGTACAACTTCTCAGAAAACACAATAAATCTATATAATCTATTTCATTAGTTACATAAGAGCCTAAATCACAGAGAATGGGATTGTTAACTCTCTCTGCTCTGTCACCATCTGAGGTATCACAAACTACTGTTATGCACTAAATACAAAATGATTCTTCCATACACAGCAAAACTAAATTAGTTTAGGAGACACTTCCCTTGACTTAACAGAGAACCTTACATACACAGTGCTCAGCAGCACAGGAACACTTATTGATGTGATTAATTTTGCATCATGACCGATCTCACACAAGCTAAATAAATACATTTGTCTTCAGATACCAAGGAAAAGCTCCAAATTAGTCACTGGTATTAAAAAGAAGTAATAAAAACTGCATGACTTTTATTTTAGGAAAGAAGTGGAAAATGTATTTGAGACAAGTTTTTAATCAGTATTTGATTTACTATATTGTTATGCCTGTTCATCTTGAATCATGCTACCAACATAGCTAAAAACAACCATGAGAAGCAGCCCTCTAACAGCCCCTGTTGAGCCAGGAGAGCTCCCACGACAGAGCTACAGAGGGAGTGCTGAGCTGGGCTGGTCCCTGGCTGTGACAGCTCTGCTGCCACTGACACTGTCCCACACATTCTCACACAGACTCCTCTCTCCCCTCTGCCTGGGTTCTCCTCACTGTGTCCTTTTCCATTCACGTACCAGTGCAAACTGAATGCAATGAAGGAATTTTGGAAAACCCTCAAAAGATTACTGTTTTCCTTGTATTTTCCCTCTTACCTCTAAAAGCCATTTAAAGCCACCAATTGTGAAAGTATATTCCTACTCTTACACCAAAAACAGCTTGGAAATGGCTATATTTGGAAAACAGCTTCTGAAATGACTTAAGAAAAACTAGTTTTTATAAAAATGGTGATTAAAGACAGAATGCTTAGAAGTTGTAGAAAACAAAACAAACAAACCCAAAGCAATAATTTTGTCAGTCATGCAGAAAAATGAGTGAAAGAAGTTTAAATTGTATTTCTGTTCTACCATTAGCTGTATTTAATTAGAAGAATTGAACAGAGCTGCATCTACTTTTCACAACAAAAATCACATCATTAAAGATTTATTTATTGAATATATTTGAACATTAAGACTGGAGCTCAATAAAACACTGATAAGCAGCAAACAAGATATCTGCCCAGGGACTGCCTTCCCAGCAGCCTGCAAAGCTCCAGCGCGGCAGCAAGCGCCCGCACTCCCCAAACAACATTTTTAACTGCTACACATCAAAAAGCTGAAAAATACATAATTACATTATCAGGATCACAGACTCACTACCTTTGATTTTTCAGTGCTTGAAAGAAGGCTCAAAGTCCACTGAAGTGAGGCCTACATATGGAGCACGGGAGGATTCCCATATAAAATCATAGGTAAAGAGTAACAGACTTCACTGAAAACCAGAGGTGATCATACAAAGTCAAGAATGCTGGCCAGGCACTAACAAACTCTCCCAAACACTGGAATAAACATTTCGGTTGGATTTCATTCCAAGCTTCAGAGAGTCAGAAGAAAAAATGGAGAGGGTATTTCCCCAAGAAAGCCCTGGTGTGTTTCTCAGGGCCCTTCCCTGCCCAGCCTCAGAGGAACACGCAGCTCGGAGTGGCACCGAGGAAAGGGAAGGGCGGGTGGCCCTGCCAAGCCCAGCACGGCACGGCACTGAGCAGCACCAAGCGGCACCAAGGAAAGGGAAGGGTGGGTGGCCCTGCCTGGGCTCAGAGGCACAAACAGCACCGAGCAGCACCGAGGAAGGGGAAGGGCAGGTGGCCCTGCCCGGCCTCAGAGGCACACACAGCACCGAGCAGCACCGGGGAAGGGGAAGGGCGGGTGGCCCTGCCAGGCCTCAGAGGCACACACGGCACTGAGCAGCACCGGGGAAGGGGAAGGGCGGGTGGCCCTGCCAGCCCAGCACGGCACGGCACCTCTGCCAGCCAGCAGCGCCTGCGCACACCCAGACACTCCTTCATGTGGCCAAGGCAGGCCTGTTGCCTGTGCCTTCAGCTTGGCAACCTGCTCGGAAAAGCTGACAGCCGTGCCCGGCGCAGCGTGCTCCGGCGCCCGCCGAGTGCGGGGTTCAAGGGCTCCACAGCTGGGGCACGTCCAGACCCCAGTGACACAGCAAACTCCCACAGCCATTTACCTACGTGAAAAGGAAAAGCTTATCTCCTCGGGCGCTGTGGAGTGTCACTGCAGTGCAGATAATGTCACTGCAGCGCCACAGCTCCAGCAGCCTCGGGAGCAGAGCCCACGGGGGCCTTGCCCGCCCGCAGCCCATCCCTGCCCGGACGCGGGGCAGCCCGGGCTCCCACACCCAGAGACGAGTGCCAAGGGCCTCGCAGGACCGAGCTGGGCAGCTCTGACTGCTCTCCCTTTTTTAGAAGGAAAAAATTTCTATCAACTTCTCTGGAAGCTGGATTGGGCCCAGAGCCCGAAAATGCTCTGGGTTCCCGAGCCCTTACTCACCGTTGCGCTCGCTGGCGCGGGAGCCGGCAGCGCAGCAGGAATGTGCGGGGCTGCTGCAGGAGGACCCGGGAGCCCAGGGCCAGCCCCGCTCCTCCAGCCCAGCCCAGCCCCGCTCCTGCAGCCCAGCCCAGCCCAGCCCGGGCTCTGTCCGTGCTGCATTAAACACCAGCCATGTAGGGCACACACGCTGCCCCGGCCCTCCCCGGGCCCTCCGAAGGGCGAACGCAGGCACCATCGGCTCCTCCGTGCAGGCTCTGCAGGCAGACCCGAGCCCACAGCCACCCAAGTCAGGACACGCTATTTATAACGCTTCCAACATTTCACTTTCCTCTGCAAATAATACCTGCTCCAAGTTCAAGTCCAAGGCATATTTTGCCTTGCCAGATGATCTGCGACCGTCTCATGACTTATTACATTGTTATCGCCGCTAAGCTGAGCAAACAGGGCTGCTAAGTCTATTAATCTTCTGAAACACGAAGTCTGAAACTGTAGAAACAAAACATCTCACTACAAGATACATAAAATGTGCTATAGACAGATAAGGGGGGAATTCAGCACACGCTCTGGTAAGGTTTTTCTGTGCCACTGCAAGCAAGACTGACGCACTTCTGCAAGAGCCGACTCTGGATGTAACATTACCAACAAGTTACATAAGGGAAAAGAAATTCCTTTTACAAGAGCAGCATGCCCCAGGGCGGACAGCAAGGTACACTTCCCACAGGAAAACCTGGACACTGCACAGACATTGGAACTGCCACCTGTACATTCACAAGGACTGATAAAAGGAGTCCAACCCAGCCAGGCTGACCACAGGGGCTCTGCAGTTCTGCTCAAAACACCAAAGGACTGGACGTATTTCAACCTACCTAGTACTTACTGCTTTTTACTGTGCTGAAATTCACCCAATGCAGCTACTCATATACACCTTGCATATTTATGTACCAAAATATTTTGCTGTGAAAACAAATATTTGGCCTATTTGCCCAAAGCAGAGGTCCCACGAGCACACAGGAATCACACATTTTGTGACAGTGGTCAGACCTGAACAGCTCCAGGACGTAGTGGGGCTGTGGAAGGAGAGACAGACCCAGGGGCTGAGCTGGCCTGTGCCCCAGGCTGGGGTAATGCTGGTCATGCACTTGCCTTATGGGAATTATCACCTATCTACCCAAAACTCAGGGCCAGCTGCATCTTCCTCAGGCCTGGCTGCCTCAGTTTCCCTGTGCAACCTGTAGCTTCAAACCAAAACGAGCTCAAAGTGCAGGATTTTGCACCCTTGTGACAGAAATCCTGTCACCTTAAACACTGCTGCTACTCTTTCTAATTTGTACCAACAGCAACTTTCCCTTTGAAAATTAAAGCTTAGTCAAGCTGTATTGTGAGAACTCAAGTTAGATTTTACTGAGGATAGATTATACCTAATGCAATTTTTTTTTCTTCCCAGCTATCTAAAATAAAGATATTTTGGATAAAAATGCTTTTCTCTAACAATTATATGCACATAATCTGAAACATGGACTATTTCACAGGGTAGAGCTGACAGCAAGCAGACATTTTAAAAAAATAACTGACCCCTAAGGAAAAGCAATTCCCCTGATAGATTGCAGGACTGAATCCTGAGGTGAGCACACATCAAAGCCAGCCCCCAAACTGCCCAAGAGGCACGGGCAGCCTCGCACACACCGACGAGCCCCAGCTCAGGGTGCTGCTGTTGCTCTCCTGCTGCTGCCTCTGAAGCTGGGGAGAATTCAGAGCATCCTCAGAACAGAACTGCTGCTTCTGAATGCACAGATCAGGGTAAACCAACGTTTGTCACTTTATTCTCTGAGCAAAGTACTGACTAGGACATTCCCCCTGATCTCCCTGCTGAAGGGGGAGTGGCTGCAGCATCCTCACCTGAGCACACAAAGCCTTCACCTCACAGCTCTGCACATTAACTGTGTATTTGTGAATCCTGGGATGCACTGAAGTCTCATCACAACTCTGACACCGTTTTAATAGTCTCTTCTCTTTCCTTGTTAATTGCTGGGAATGCTCATTGACACCAATGGAATTACAATTGCAGATATTCAGGGCAGAGCAGGTTCCAAATGTCACCGAGGACAGGAATCAAACATATTTACATGTTCATCCTTTTGGTAAATAACTACGGGGTAGGAGAAAAGAAGTGTTGTTTACTTTGCTGCAGTACTTGGGAAACTAAGTTTACAATATATAATTCTTAATAAAATAAAATTTAAAAATAATCATAGGCAACTGCTCTAATCCCTAAGGCACACAAACAGCAGAGACCACCAGGAACACAGGGGAAAGGAGAGCCCTGGAGCCTCTGCCCTGTGCAGGGCTGGGCACAGCAGGACACACTGGAGCACAGGAATTCCCAGGGAAGTCATTGAACCCTGCCAGATGCCCCTCTCCCTTTCCTCCAGACAGGAGTAGTAGTAGCAATTTGCTGATAAATACTCACAGTTGCAAAAATCATCCTCGATGGCATGGACATAAATAGTAACGCAAGGGAACAGAACTTTTCCTGCAGTTTTACCTGAATGAGCTGGTCTTTGCTAACAGCAAAATCACCTCTGTACAGCACTGCCATTGGAAATGTGCCTAAGGCAAAGGAAAACACCTATTGACCCTTTGAAAGTAATGGAGAGTTACTACAAGGCCTTTTATAATGACTTCCTCAGTGTTAGAAAACTGCTGTTCGCAGATTATCCACCAGTTCCTGAGCAGGAATCATCCCCTGCTCAGGAACCAAGAGGTGCTAAGGCTCACTCCCCTAATTACAGTGTCCCTACCACCTCCCACTGACACCGAAGCAGCAGAATGATGCAAATCCTCACAGGAAATAAAAGGAGAGGGAAGCCTATGCTTTAACCCAAGCTGGCCATGAGATCTTCATCTACACCACAGATGTCAGAAACTCCCTGTGGCCACAGAAAGGCTCCTGGAGAGTTCCACGCTGTGTCTGCTCTGGGCAGCCAAGCCCCAGCCCCGTGGGGCAGTGCCCTTCCCACAGCTCCAGCTGTTTGCTGGCACCATCACCATCTCCTGGCCTCCACAGGACTCCCAGGCTTCCAGCACACGTGGGCTCCAGGGACAGGGAACTCATTTTCCTGTCCCCAGACTCCTCAGAGGGCCCACTGCAGCACTGCATTACAGACCCTCCTCTGCAGGATCTTCCCTGCTGATGAAATTTTGGACAGGAGCGTTTGCAGTGCTCCCAAGGCTCGCAAACTGGACAAGCACCAGAAGCCCCCAGGCCAAACAGGTTTTAAAAGAACACAACAGCAGCACCTGCTACTTTCAAATGCTCGTCAGTGTGTGGTATTTGTCACGGAAGTGTCTAAAAATGTTAGTTTAGTCAATCCTTGGCCTTGCTGTAGGAAGCAGAGTATAGATAATTCAGTAATTATTACCTAGCAATACCAGAAAATGATAAACAGCACCTGAGACTTACTGAAGGACCAAAGTAGTACAATTCAGGAGGTAGAGAAATGCAAACCAAAATTAACCTTCCTCCACAAGTGAAAAGAATGTCTACATTTAAGGCTTGAAGCAACTCGATTCAAACATTTATTTCCAATTATATTGTTGAACTTCCAAAACAAAACGAACCCACAGCATTTCCAGTTTATAGTAAAACCAGCCAAACCCCTGAAACTTTTACAGGCGCAGCCAGCACACCAGCAAGGGCCGTGTGCCCCACAGGGAGCTCCCCTGTGCCCTCAGCCTGGGCACAAAGGCCAGAGCCAGGCAGCCAAAGAACAACTCCCTGGCCTGACTGCCTACAGAAAACCCTTTGAGTAAAGACTGCTCTCAATTATGATTACTTGTTAGATACTAATATACCAGAGAAATCCTCTGCTTCCCCTAATGAAAGCGCTCTGTTGACTCTTCTGCAGACAGACGCTATCTATCACCTCGCTCACCCAGCAGGTGTAACCCTGGAACGCTCAGGCCGAGGGAGGAGCAGGGGCTCAGACAGCAGGGACGGGCTGGGGGCAGCTGTGGGACCACCCCGAGGGGCTGGGTGCCCTGCCTGCAGCACAGCTGGCAGCCCCAGAACGCAGGGCCCACGCCTGTCCTGTGCATGGCACAGCTGAGCTTGCCAGCGCTGCCCAGACAGCCAGCACAGGGCAGGGTTTGGTGGATAAATGGGGAGAAAACACCAAGTGAGGCTGTTCCCAGGCTGGCACTGGGCAAGGCATGGATGGAAGTGTGGACATACCCTCTGCTGCAGCCCAGGGGTTCACAGGGCAGCGCTGGCACTGCTGCTGATTGAAGTGAATTACAGATTGCCCACAGAATGCCTCCGTTTCGCCCACTGATTCAAGTGTCTCACAGTACCACAAAGCATCTGCAGCCTCAGTCCCTTGCTGCCATTCAGAACAAATCCAATCCAACAATGGCTTTAAGGAAATGAGACAATAGACACACCCCAGCACTTCTGCTCTCATATATCAGACCAAAAATTTGGCTTCTGTGTATCTTTCCTCAGCAGCCCAAGTAAATAACAACTGCACCATCCTGACCTTCTGTGCCTCACACAAACCAGGCACCCTACAATTACTATTAACTCAGGCATACAATGGACAGAGCAAAAACTTTCCCAAATGTTCTCAAGCCTGGAGACTCACTTGAAACTTAGACTGTTCAGTCATGGCCATCACTTTTCCATTTAAACCGTTTTCGGTTTAATTAAGCCTGGAGTTTTGCAGCTCAGAAGCCCTGAGCTTTTACATCCAGGCCTTTAAACCCAATGAAGTCCAACTCCATTTTACAGTGTTCCTGTCCATGCCTGATCCAGCACAAGCTGAGTAAAGAGGAGAGACACAGGCCTCACAAAATTTCAATTCCAAAAGCACACACGGCAACCATCGAGCTCAGCTCAGCATCACCCAGCACCCCTGTCCCTGCCAGACAGGTTGTCAGGGTGCCCTGCACCCCAGAACACTTCCCAGGCAGCGCTTCCAGCTCAGCCCACCGACCCTGCAAGTGGAGAGACTGCGGACACCTCTGGTTCCTGCAGCGGCACATCCCAGCCTTCCACTTACAGCACTCCTGTCACCCCTGCAGTGAGCACAGGGGTGCCAAGCCTTTCATTTCTTCCTCTTTTATCAATGTTAAATTATCATAATATTGTTCCATGCCAGTGGGCCTGCCCAGGGTTAGTGTCACACACAGTCAGCCCGAGGGGAGCCTGCAATCTGTCCTCAGCTCTCACCCCAAACTTCCCCCGCAGCAACAAGTGCCATCGGTTAATTATTCATTATGCAAATAATTCCCCTGTCACTTTGGAATGCGTTGTTGTTTTATTAGAACCTTTTTTCCGTCATGCCAAAAAACCCCATAACCCACTTATTTACCATTACTCTTCATTACTGCCATCCCTCTTTCCCGTTACATCCCTTTCCTCATCCTGCTCTCCTGCACTTCTTTGTCTCTGTCACCTGTGTCCTGCTTCTCCCTTGCTCTTGGGAATATACTCCCCACCTCAAAAAACCACCAGAAGAAATTATTTCTTTCTAAAAGAAACAATCGCGTATTTTTTCCAGACAACCATTTTATACAGGAAACATCCCCGTATTTTTCTCTTCACTATACCAACGTCTTAACCGACTTGTTCGCAGCTGCAAAGCAAAGTTCCGAATTCAGGAACTTTCTCTAAAAAGAAAACAAAAAGCTGCATTTCCCGGGCGGTAAGGCGGCGGCCCCGCGGCCAGGCCGTGCGGTGAGCGCGCCCGGTGAGGGCTCTGCCGCCCGGCCCGGCCCGGCCCGGGTCACCGCCCGCTCCAGAGCCCTCCCCGGGCACCGGCCC
>VZRZ01003271.1:32611-46821 GCA_013398175.1 Climacteris rufus
CACCAGTGACCGCCCTGCCCTGCCCTGCCTTGCCCTGCCCAGCCCAGCACCAGTGACCGCCCTGCCCTGCCCTGCCCAGCACCAGTGACCGCCCTGCCGGACCCTGCCCGGCCCCCTGCTCATCCCCAGGCTGTGGGGACAGCGCTGCAGGGACCCCCGGGGGTCCCAGGCTCAGGCACAGGCACAGCCCTCCCCGTGCCTGGGGCTGCTTCCACCAGCAAAGGGCAGTCCCTGCAGTGCCAGTGCAGGAGGGGTTGGGAGCTCTGGTGTCAGGGCACAGCCGGGAACACTCAAACCAGAACCAGCGCCGTGAGCAGGGTTTGGGGCTCTCGGTTCTGGGCATGGACTGGGGAGGGGCAGCAGAACCTGCCCATTGCCTTTTCTTCACTTTATTGAAGTGATGCCTGAAGGTTTCCTCCAAGCTTGCAAACACTCCAACCAGTCTATGTTTCTTCAGGAAACCACAGTCCTCAATTTCTTCAGAAGACACTGCTAATTCACACGGGTCTAGCTGAGACCTACTTTCAGACACATCATCTGCTATGAGGCTCCCTCCAAACAAGCATTTTATAGCAGGTTTTCCCAGCCTGAGGAATTAACCAACACAGATAAAGTATTTGGGGTGGCCATTGAGTTCACAGCACATGAGAGGCCACAGTTACTTCATTAGAGCAACCTCTGTGGCCAAAAGTTCTTGCCTGGATGCACCGGCCCCATCCTGTCATGCCCAAAGTAAAAGTTAGCAGAATAACAAAATAGGAAGACAATAAAAGTATTTCTGGTTCTGTCTTTCTGTCATCAGGCCATGTCTAAAAACACAACTTCAGAGTTTTTCTGTAGTTACACATTGCTCCAGAACTGCAGACAGGCTGCTGGACCCGCAGTTAAGCAAAGCACAGTGACAAGCACAAGCCCAGCAGACAGACAGACAGAGGACAGACAGAACACAGCCCCCAGCGCTCTTTGGCACAAACCAAGAGCTGCCATGAGCTGCTTTGCTGTCCATGGAACAGCCACCCCATCTGTCGGTGTCCTGGCTCCTGGCCACATTCTGGGGGCACAGCCCTGCAGTGGCACCGACAGCAGAGCAGAGCAGAGCTCACCCAGTGCCCCCAGTTGGTGCCATGGCCATGCTGGGACACAGGGCAACAGCCCCAGAGCCAGGTTAATGATCAGCTCCTCCTGTAAACACCAGCTGGATTCTCTAACTCAATATTTAACGTTGTATTCTTTCTAATTAAGCAGTGACTGTAGCTACGTGTCATAAAAATCAGATTGCAAGTAACTGATCATTAGATCATGTTTTAATTGGGTTCTTTTAGTGAAAAAGACATCCTTTGTATCTTGTGCTTTTGAAAAGTATATAAAAATTATGAAAGATGCTATTACAGAAGCACAGAAAATAAATAAGAAGTGGCACCTTCAGACAGTGAGTCCATTCAACAGGTTTACAGTCTGCATGTTACAGGCATGAAGCAAAAACCTGTTTTAACATAAAGTTTAAGCAGCCCAAGGAATCAAAATCAAGCCCTTCATGCTAAGACATACTGTTGGAGAAACTGAAGTTCAAGGCTATCAGTACAACAAGCCTGAATCACTGCATGAGAGGCAGCAGCTTTCAGAAAAAAAAGCTGATTTCTCTGATATAATTAAAAATAGGAATAAAGTAGCTAAAAGGAAGCATTTAACTCTGTTTATTTCTGTCTTTTTCTGTGTAAAGCAATACTGGGCACTCTATAGAGTCTGGAAAGCATTTTAGGAGGTAAGCAGGCTTATTCTTCCTTGCACAGGCAGCAGGTCTGGAAAAGATGCTTTCATAAATATAACAAAAGTCACAGCAAATCCCTTGGAACCTCGTATGCCACAGTAAGCAGAGGAACTGTTAATGAGAACAGGATAATTGTAACTAAACATTAATTCCTCTCTATTTATTTTGGTACAAGGTCAATTCTGCTGTTATTTCTTCCCTTGCCAAATTGTACCAAACACTCTGCCCAAAGGTGTTGCAGGCAGGAGAAAACAAAGACTGAATTAACCTCTGATGGGAACAGGAAAAGCCATTTTGGGATCCTTTGAGGATACTACTAAATCCTTCTAGGAAATAACAGAAATCAAACAGAGGAGAAAGCGTCTGCTCAGCAACTGCAGCTCCAAGCACAGGATGGGGACGAAGGACGTGCACTGGTCCTGGGGGAGGGCGAGGATGGGGCTGGGACAGGCCCTTGGGGGTCACAGAATTCCTCCTGAAACACAACCAAACCTGGACTCAAAGGGATTTTATGGAAATCAGGCCATCTAAAGCATCTTGTGACACTTCTCTAAGTGCAAAATGAGCAGATTGAAGCTCCACCAGTTTGTAACAACTGCCCTGAAATGCACAACAGCTAATTAAAAAGAAATAAGAAAATCCAACCTGAAAACCAAATGGACTCTGCAAATAAATTTCTTGCAGATCAGGAAAAGCTTATTTCCCCGTGACAGAACCATAGACACAAACCTCAGACAAGCCAGCATTGCTTAGGGGAGCCAATAGCTAAAGCATTCCCTGCAAAAATACTGGGTTGAAATGCAGAGAAACCAGAATTTCCCCACACACCATAAAGAAAAATAATTGTTAGGATTATAAAGTACTTCCTCTTCAGTCAAAATATGTTGCTAGATATAAAATTATGGCAATTGAACCTCATACATGAAGTTTTTAAATTCAGACTTCTGTAGAAAAGTGCTCCAACAGGATGATGTTTGTTTTCCCTGGCTGCTGCTCACCCTGGAGAGCCCCCAGCCATTGTGCTCCTGAGGAGGAGGATTTCCTCTAGTAAACCTGCCAGGGAAACACAACCAGGCGTCCCAGAGCTGTATTTTCCTAGGAGAGTGGAAAACCCCTCAAGTGCCAGGAGCTGTTCAATAAAAAAGGAGATGTGAGCAGCCCAAGGTCCAGCAGGTAAAGCCACGTTCAGTTTGAGACTCCATAGGCTGATCGGGGGAAGGAGACAGGGGGACTCTTTGCTTAAAGAAAAAAAGAGAAAGTCCAAATGACATTTAAAGCTCCCATTCCAAGGAGGGAAGGAGCCCATGGGGGTGATTCCCATCCTGAGCCCCTTGCACAGCCCTGGGGCAGCTCCTGGCTGCTGCCCTGGCCTCCAGCTGCTCTTCGTCCTGCCATGGACAGGGGATATTTCTGAGCAGGTTAACCCAGCTCCATGGATTGTCCTGCCATGGACAGGGAATATTTCTGAGCAGGTTAACCCAGCTCCATGGATTCCCCTGCCATGGACAGGGGATATTTCTGAGCAGGTTAACCCAGCTCCATGGATTGTCCTGCCATGGACAGGGAATATTTCTGAGCAGGTTAACCCAGCTCCATGGATTCCCCTGCCATGGACAGGGAATATTTCTGAGCAGGTTAACCCAGCTCCATGGATTGTCCTGCCATGGACAGGGGATATTTCTGAGCAGGCTAACCCAGCTCCATGGATTCCCCTGCCATGGACAGGGGATGTTTCTGAGCAGGTTAACCCAGCTCCATGGATTCCCCTGCCATGGACAGGGGATATTTCTCAGCAGTTTAACCCAGCTCCATGGATTGTCCTGCCATGGACAGGGGATATTTCTGAGCAGGTTAACCCAGCTCCATGGATTCCCCTGCCATGGACAGGGGATATTTCTGAGCAGGTTAACCCAGCTCCACGGGTCTGTGTTCTGCCCCTCAGTTGCTATGTCTGCAGAAGGCAGGGGCCCTGTGTGCCAGCCCTGCTGCTGTGGGCCACATTGCAGCACCAAGCAGTTCCTCCTCACGTTGCTGCACGAACACTGAACACACATTTCTGTGGCCAGATAAACGAAACTGGGTCACTTTGTTTCTCCACAGTGACTCCTGATTCCATCTGACTGTCCCACCACAGCCCAGCACCACAGCAGTGCTCACACGAGCTCTGTCTCCAGCAGACCACTTAACCAGGCTTTCCCAAAAAATACCATGTTCAGCAGTCATTTCTTCTGCTGTAACTTAGTTAGTTAAAAAAAGACCTTTGAGAACTGTCACCTCATTCTTACCTGTTCACTGTCTCCTTCCTCATGTACCCATGGCACAGCACTGGGGTGCTCCCACCCATAGCACACAGGCAGCACAGGACCCCTGAGCAGGCAGGGGAGCAGCACAGTTCCCTTCTGCAGGCAGGGGAGCAGCACAGGATCCCTTCTGCAGGCAGGGGAGCAGCACAGGATCCCTTCTGCAGGCAGGGGAGCAGCACAGGATCCCTGAGCAGGCAGGGGAGCAGCACAGGACCCCTGAGCAGGCAGGGGAGCAGCCCCACAGCTCCTGTTGAACCCCTCTGGGCCCCACATCCTGCCTGCTGGAGCTCCCAGGCAGGTGGGATGCGTTCCCTCCTGCAGCCCCTCACCTGGGCAGTCCCCAGCCCCATCCCCTGCCTGGGTGGGCTGACAGCTCCCTCAGGTATTTCCTCCAGGCTGTTGGGAAATCTGGGCTGTGCCAGGCTCAGTCCCCACCTTTCCCATCAGGAAGAAGGAACCGAGCTGACAGCAAGGGAGCTGTGTCTGCCCCTGAGCAGCACTCACCAAACAGAGCAGGACTCTGAAAAGGAGGAAGAATTACTAAGACCAAGCCTTGGAGCAGCCAAGAGCACAGGGTTTATTTCAAACGCCACCAGGCAAGCTGCTGGATTGCTTTATTTATCAAATGACTGAATTATTTCAACTGGGCAGTTATTCATGAGACCTTCCATCCTGTGACTCTTGCGTTTCTGTGTCAGGAAGTGAGGCAAGAGTGCAAGAATGAACAAAGCAGCAGCCAAATGTTCCACTTCACTTACGTGGGTCCAAATCTCCGTAAGACACAGAAAACTGAAAGGAAGATGAGCCTGACAGGCACCTTGCCCTGACATCAGATCCCTGCAGTGCTCTGCCCCCAGGTGCTGATGTGCTCAGGTCAGACCCTGACGCTGCTGCTCCAAAAGTTGCTTTGAACAAACACGTAGAGCTGTAATTGTCGATGTTTGTGTTGCTGCACCTCAGGTGCTGCCCAGAGACCTCGGGGGGCTGCTGAGGTGACCCCACTCACCAGCCAAAGGAGAGCCTTGGGCTGGCATACAGCGTCCCCAGAGAGCAAAGTTCCTCCTGAGCTCCAGGAAGATTATTTAGCTGAAATATTTTTAGAAAGTGAAAATCAAATTGAAACCAAGCAGAAGTCAGCTGAATGAATATCTCCATTGCTGTCAACACCAGCAGTTAAACTGTGAATTGCCAGTGTGGTGGTGACATGGTCAGGACACAGCAGGGGGACTCCACACAGGGGGTCTCAGCTCATTCCAGGAGTCTGGGGCTGGACAGGCAGCCACCCCTCATGGCACAGCGCTGAATCCACGGCCCCTGGGGCAGTCCTGCTCTTCTGGAGAGATGTTCTTATCCATCATTACTAAAACAGTGCAGAGCAGGAGCTGCTCAGAGCACTGCACAGAGCTGGGGACAAGGACCAGGGGCACCAGAGTCCCCAGAGCAGCACTGCCCGGGCACTGGCGGGGCAAGAGGTGATGGGAACAAAGGCAAACCCTGGAAATTCCCTCAGTGTCAGGGAAAACACTGTAGGACATTTTACACATTCCAAGCTGCAGAGGAGCTGAGGTTTGCTTGGGTTTGGAACGAATAAGAAATAGATCCCTGGGTGTTGTGGTGGGTGTGGAGCTGGTTGTGAACTCCCTCCCGAGACAGGTTCCTGCAGCTCTGTCCCATCCCTCCAGCCTCTGCCGGGGAGCACCTCTCCCTCTCGAGCTGGCACACTGGGCACCTAAGGAAATGTTTGAACAGGGCCCAGGGGCTGGGTCTGCTTGCCTGGGAAGGGCTGCTGGGCTGGGCACGCCGAGCCGAGGGCGGCCCCGGCCGCAGCCACCCCGCTCTTCCCAGGAACTGTTATTTTTAGGTCACTTACTGCCACTGAAACATACTTGGACTGTTTTCAGGCTGACTCACAGCTGAATTCCTGTTCTGGAGGCATTTTCAGTCCACACCCAAAATAAGGAGAGACAAAACAAAATGAAACAAAAAAAAACCTGCACCTGGATCTGAACCAAAGCCCAGAGCACGTGCGCAGCCGTGCTGACACTGTGCCCGCACCCAAGGGTGGCCCTGCCCAGGGGAAGCTGCATCTCTGCAGCCCAGGGGAAGCTGCATCCCTGCAGCCCAGGGGAAGCTGCATCTCTGCAGCCCAGGGGAAGCTGCATTTCTGCCAAGGGCTCGGGGTCAGCTCCCCGGCANAGCTGCATTTCTGCAGCCCAGGGGTGGCCCTGCCCAGGGGAAGCTGCATCCCTGCAGCCCAGGGGAAGCTGCATCTCTGCAGCCCAGGGGAAGCTGCATTTCTGCCAAGGGCTCGGGGTCAGCTCCCCGGCAGGCTCAGAACTCTGAGCTGCTGTGTGCAGAGCCAGCCCTGCTCTGACATCGCTGACAGGGCCGTGTCAGGGCACAGCACGTGTGACCTGCACCAAGGCAGACACTGAGGCTTCACGGGCACTCCAGAGATCAGCAAATAAAGTAACACAACACAAAGGAGACGTTTTCTGTTTTTTTAAGCAAAGTGCACAGTTTATTATGCTGGTGCCGCCGGCACAGGGAAGCGCATCGCAGGGGATTGACAGATCAGAGAGCAGAACCCAGGACGAGCTGGGTGAGAGCTGGTGGGTGTTCTGTGCCCTGGGCTAGGGAGCAGAGAGCCCCCGGGCAGGGCTGGGGCTCCTGGGTGCCTGCAGGAGAGCAGGGGAGGGGGCTGCCCACACTCCCTCCCAGCAACTCCTGCCCCAGCCTGAGCTCTTGTGAGCTCATTACTCCATCGATCTCCTTCCCTTTTCTATTTGAAGTCAGGTCAGCCCATCAGAGACTCAGTTGTGCTGCTGATTGATCCTGCAGGGATCAGGCAGGGACTGGCTCCTCATTACCTCCTGGTTCATTAGTAGAACTGCTAATGAAGGTTGAAATCTGAGGTCCAAATTCTGCTTCAGGCTATAGACTCCACTGGCACTTATAGAGGGTTATATTGAAGGAGGGTCATACTCTGGGAAGTGGCTGTGAGAATGCCCATGCCTGGCTGTCCTGGTGACATATGAAGGCAAGATTTATCCCAGCCTTGGCCCACAAGCAGCCATCTGAGAGCAGGGTGTTTTCCCTCCAAGGGCTGACTTGATGGTCTTTAGTTTGCAGTATTAATGGGCTGTGGGGTATCCTGCTCCGAGAGCAGGGTCCTGCTGTACTGCTGGGAGTGAGAATCCCTCCTGGAGGCAGCTCAGCAGGTCTGCTGTACAATAAACAGGTGCATTTAGAGGAACACAATCAGCTCATACCTATTCTATAGCATAAATAAAGTTACCTAAAAAATGGCTCATTGCTGAATGCTCTCCCTGAGAAAGTTTCCTCCCAGACTTCTCCCACTACAAGGGATCTCCTTCCTCATTCACTTCCCGGTGGCTGTCAGCCTGCCCAGGAGCTGTCTTGCTCTGGCCATCAGCATCTCTCTGAAGTGGTCACCCATCAGGAAATAGAAAACAGGATTAATGGCACTGTTCAGAAAGGCGAAGGGCCTGGTGATGATGTAAATGGTGCTGATGGTTCCCTGCGTGCACTCAGAGACAGCCAGGGCCGGGATTCGGGACGCGAGGCGGACGTTGCGCATGACGTGGTAGGGAGTGAAGAGCAGGGAGAAGATGACCATGGTGAGGATCACCAGAGCCAGGGGCTTCTCCAGGGTCAGGGCAGAACTGAGTTGCTCACTCCTGTTCTTGAGAAAATGAACCATCTTCACGTAGAAGCAGCACATGGTCAAGAGAGGGATGAGGAAACCGAAGACAGTCAGGAACACACTGTAGATGAGGCTTTTCGTGGGGTCTCCAGAGCTGGCATAATCAAGGCACCTGTAATTATTGGTGGGTGTCAGGGGCTCCAGGAAATGCACCAGTGGCAGCAGCTCCAGGATGACCCCGATCCATATGGCAACGGACACTATGACAGCCGTTCTCCTCTTCTGCAGGGTGTGGTCCCTGAAGGGGTGTTTGATGAGCATGTACCGGTCAGCACTGATAGCCGTGAGGAAGAGGATGCTGCTGTACAGGTTGGCATGCAGCAGGAATCTGTTGCTGAGGCACAGGATGCCCTCCTTCGCCCACTGATCTTGGGAGTAGCTGTTCACCAGTATTGGCAGAGTGCACAGAAATAACAAATCTGATATGGATAAATTGAATAGGTAGATGTTGCCGCTTTTCCATTTTTTCAGGCAGAAAATATAGCCAAGCACCACAATGGTGTTTCCAATGACGCCTAAAATGAACTCAAGGCTGTACATGGTGGAGAGATAATACTTTTCTAGCGCTCTGTTCGTCAGCAAACAGTCATTAGTCTCGTTCTCAGCCTGGAAAGTCAAAAGGAAAAAGATAAACATCAAAGCCAAGTCAAAGATCGTTGCACAGTTATTGCTGTATCACTGCTGCAATCGGTGAGTGCAGCCCGCTGTTTCCTTCCAGCCTACACAGTAAGGAGATGTGACCTCCCACAATGTGTCTCACACATGGGATCCGCACTTGCAGACACTGATCAGAGTTAAGAACAAGACAAAAGCTCTCCTGAGCCTCTCCTGTGCGAGGAGCTCGCAGTGAGAGCATCACCTGAGTGACGGCGTCAGTCACGCCGTGCAGCTGCTGCTTGGCCAAACCCACGGCTCTGCCAGAGGCCAGGAAAGTGAAACTGGCCCGTGGGTGCCCTGCCAGCCCCTTGCTGGAGTCATCTGCCCCCGTTAGCCAGCGCCAGTCCCCGGGCCCTGCCTCCCCACCGAGGCAGAGCTTTGCTGACGGGGCTGCTGGGGATGGATGTGGCAGCGCAGCCGCGCTCCCACAGCTGCTCAGAACTGGTTAGGAAGCCAGAACTGGTTAGGAAGCCAGGAGAGATGCTTTAGTTCAATTAACTGAACGCTTAATCATGCACTTTGCGTGTTTTGCTGGCAACTGGGTACCAGAATTGCATGGAGGATGGAGCACATCTCCTGTGCCTTCTGCCAAAGCTTTCCTGGAAGCTGCACCACACGTGAGCTTGCCTGAGGACAAATTTTGCTTGCTTTCTTTCTAAAGGTTGGTTAAAAAAATGCTTTCAGCTATAGGGAAGGAAATAGAGCAGGATTTCAAGTATTTACTCCTCTCCCTCTTCAGCAAAGCCACCTGCCCCGGCTGCAGGACACAGCTTTTGGTGAGAGCCGTGGATAAAGTGTCAGCAAACAATTAGAAAGCAGGGAAAACAAAATGCCAGAAACTGGGATATAGATCAAAACTGAACTCAAGCTAAGGTTAAGCATTTTCAAAGGTGCTCTAGTGCCCAGAACTTGCTCACAGGTCTCTGCCCTCAAAGTATTTAACTTTGAAGGTAGATCAGGAGGCAGAACAAAGTACAGCATACCCAAAACCTCATAAAGTTATCTCCAGCAAGTCTGTACACTTACTCTGTCCCCTGCAGGAGATAGAAATGCTACAGGGAGTGCTCACTCTGCTCAGAGAGACCTCACCTGCAGCACCTGCCGAGCCCCGGCTGCTCAGCTCTCCAGGAGACACTGAACACCTTAGGGAGATGCTAAATGTAGAAAGGACAGCAGGGACATTAGCGCTTTAAATAGCAATAATTTCCGAGTTCCTTTACTGACCGATACATTAATTTAGGCAGTGTCAGGAAAAGGCAGATCGATCAGTTTTGAGGTAAGCAGGTAAAGCAGTTAAAAGCTGACTCGGAATCGGGCTCGCCGGAGGGCCAGCAGAGGCTCCCCAGGCGCAGCCCCTTACCATGGCCAGGGCTGGGTGCTGCTCCCGCGGGCGCTCCCGGACGGGCTCCCGGCCGAGCTGGGGGTGCCGGGGCAGCCCCGCCGCCGTCGCGCCGCCTTTGCTCAGCGTTCAATCATTAATGAGTCAGGAGAAGGCGGCCTCTGTTTGCCGGAGCTGCCGAGGGGCAAACAACACTTCCCCTTCGCAGGAACCCCTTGGGAAAGCTGCGGGTTCGGGGAGGGAGGGGGCACTCACTGCTCCCCATCCCCGGCCCCAGGGGTACCCGGGGGCTGCTCGAGGGCAGAGCTGGCGGAGAGAGGAGCGCTCGGTTTTCATGCAATAACACATCGCTGCTCCAAAGCTCGCTGCTTCGTTCAGCATTGCTACATAAATTATTGGCAAAGATAAAAATACACTAAGTGTTGCAATGCAGAATGACCAAACCCCAAGGTGATTAATTCCAGCTTCCACTTGACTGGGCTGCTCCAAGCCCCATCAGCCTGGCCTCGAACACGCTCAGATATGAAGCAACCACAGCTTCTCTACCTTTTCCACTTCTCCTTTGTTGTGAGGTACTTCACTGTTAGTAAATACTAACCCTATTAATAGATATAAAAAGATATTGTAGCTTTTCTCCGTGAACAAGACAAATAAATCAGCACATATTTAGGCATTACAGAAGTTGATTTAAAATTTCCCCCATGGCTAGTAACCAACACTGGCTTCTCATTTACCAGCTTTTAAATATCTTGTTTGTTCAGGCAACTGCCGTTGCACTGAAGGATAAAATAGGGCTGAACAAATGGAGCAGTTCTTCCTTCCTGCTGCATTAACTCCACAGAAAACTTGTGAGGGAGCAAGAAATGCTCCTTAATGTCATTTCCGTGGGTTTAGATCGGTCCCAGCTTTACAGCTCTGTGACTATTGCATCAGTTGAACGTGTTTCTAAGCAGTTTTGTAACTCTGGGTTATTTTGAGGCTCTCCCAGTCACACAAGCTGGCACCTGCGATTCCATGGCCTCCCAGCATCCCTGTCCGTGGGGAGCAGCTGCCCTGGGGTGCCACAGCGGGCTCAGGCTGCAGGAGCCCCAGGGGCCGTGCCCAGCGCTGCCGGGGGATGCTGCAGCCGTGCTGGGCTCTGCTGGGGAGGCTGCAGCCGTGCTGGGCTCTGCTGGGGATGCTGGAGCCGTGCTGGGCTCTGCTGGGGATGCTGCAGCCGTGCTGGGCTCTGCTGGGGATGCTGCAGCCCCGGGAAGCCCCGGTGTGAGGAAGGAGGACCGGGAGCTCCCTGGGATAACCCCGAGGGCAGCGCCGGGGCCGCTCCGTGAGCCCCGCTCGGGACAGAGCCTGGGATGGGCACCGGGGTGCGCCGGGAACAGCCCCAACAACAGCTCCAAAAACACCAGAAACCCAGCAATATGGTCGGGTTCGGCGTTTTGAGGTTTTGGGGGTGGGTTGTTGCTTTGTTTTGGTTTTTTTTAAGCAGGGTAGTACTTCAGCAAAAAGTTAAGGATTCTTAAGGGATGGGTAACGGGGAAGCCCTGTTGGCCAGGGAGACTCGGAGCTTTACTTCCTCCTTGATTCGCTTGCAAGCATGAACCCCATTTTCCTCTTACACCTCATACAGCCACCAGTGCACCCTGTGGCAGGAGAGTCTGTGCCCAGCCTCCCTGTGCTTGGGCATCCTCGGAGGGTTTGGTGTCTGTGACTGGAGCTGGCTCCTCTGCAAGCTCCGTACAGGGCTGTGAGCCCCACTGTGGCAAGGCTCAGCTTTGTCCTTGACTGTCGAACACCAAATTCCATCTCAATCGCTGCCGGGAGACATACCAAAGCCTTTCCTTGAGGTGCTTTGTCCTGTTTTCTGGTGTGGATAAATGAGTTGCTTACTGCAGCTCCAGCCTCTCCTGGCAGCAACATCAATAATGCAGTTTTCATTGTCTCATTTTGTGCCTCACCAGGCATTTCCAATCCCAAAAGTCTATTTTAGGAACCTAAACAAAAACATGTACAGCCCAATCAATCATGAGTCCATACTTAGGTGCTGGGTCTTAAAAAACATTTAATTCTGGTCCAAGAGAGTCCTATAAAAACACGCAGGGGGAAGGTGGCGGTTTTTGCCTGGCATTGCTGCTTAGAACATAATTTTTTCCCCTGTTGACTGTCCCCAGTGCAGCCGCTGCCTGAGCCACAGTGGAGGAAAGGATGGTGGTGGCAGTGCGGACAGGGAGGGAGCCAGCCCGGCTGGCACAGGCACCTGCAGCCCCCCTGAAGGGAGGCAAAGCCAGCCCAGCCCAGCACTTCAGCCAGCGCTGCTGCACCAGCGATGTCCCAGCGCCTCAGGGCACAACAACCCCAGCCAGCCTGGGTGACAGGGTGCAACCCGCTGAGGGATGCCCTGTGGGCACGGCCCTTCCAAACCAAACACCACCGGCCTCTCCAAACAGTCTCTTAGGCAAAGCTTTGTGTGACGTTTATCTGCAACCCCCAGCCGGGCTCGTTCCATTTACAACCCAGAAATGCCCCTCCCAGGGATTATTCTTGGGGACATGACCCTAAAACTGTAAACAAAGTCAGACCAGAGGTGTTGCTGCGCAAAACCTCAAAGCCCAGCTTCCTCAGGAATACTGAGAGGCTGTTAATTAATTCCAAGTGTGGGAGGAACAGAACTACAGCGGAGCTGCCTCTGCCAGACAGGAGCCCAGTCGGTGGGTGAGTGCTGGGATGTGCTGGCAGTGATGCAGACAGAGACCTGAGGAAACACTCGGGAGTGAGCACACGTGCAGGACGTGCATCAGAGGCTGTGCAAACGTGCAGGGAGAGACCTGCTCCACCACGGCTGCTTCCCTCCTGGACAGCCCAGCGCAGCACTGTCCACAGCCACAGAAGCAGGACCAGCAGAAGTGAAACCTGGGGCTGTCTGCAGCAGCCACCCCTGGGCTTCTGCACAACTGCTACTGCTTCCCCATCCATGGCATGCTGGAGTGACAAAACACATTACATTGGAATCAAAGACAATTTTAATACCTATATTCAACTTAAGATGAAGAACACAGCAATCATCCCATACACATTCCAGCTGAACAGGCTGCACACACTCAGGAAAAATAACCCAGAATTATTGAAGATTGAGTATCTTTTATGCAAAAGAAAAGCAGAATACATGAAGTACCTGCTCATGCTTTGATTTGCTTAAACCAACAGCCAACCCCTGCATTCATGCTTCACTCAAAAGTTTTGGGGTTTATAGTTAACACACAAAACATTTACACAGAGGTTATTTGTTCCACACAGACAGCTGAACTGTGTTTCTTTTTCAAGCCTATAAAGCTACTAAGCTAATTCTACTTTTAAGAAATCATATGTAAAATCTGATAAACAATTTTAAGAACAATTAGAACACATAGAATATGACTTATCAGGTAAATAGAGCATGGACCATGCAGCAGTGCTGTCATAATATTGGGACCTTCACAGCTTCCATTTTCCAGTGAATACCCAGTGCTGGTTTGTTTCACTGTTTCCTGTTAGTTTAAGGATTAAAGGAAGTGAGTAGGACAAAGAAAGGGAGTAGGACAGGTGCTTAAAAAAAAACCTGAAAAACAAAGAAACCCACAAATAAACAACCTCCCCCCCCAAAACAAACAAACAAACAAAAAGTCTGAAACAATTGCGCAATTTTTCAGCCATCGCTCTGGGTTTGCAAGTGCTCCCCTCAAGATGTGCAGGCAGGGACAGCAGTGCCAGCCCAGCCCGCAGTGGGCAGGACCCCCGGCCGCCCCGAGCCCCCCGCAGCCGGGTCCCGGTGCCTCTGCTCTCCCCGTCACCCCGGCAGCCGCAGGGCCTCGCCAGCACCTCCCTGGAGCCACAGGGGACAGGAAGGCACCGAGCACGTCCCACGTGCCCACAGCGACCGGGCCCTCCGGCACACACCGCGCCATGGAGATGCAGCGATGGGAAGAAAGAAGCAGCAGCAGAGACAAGACACCAAGGCGCAGAGGCTGCAGGGCCCAAAGGGGAGGCCCAGGGCGGTTGTGGCAGTGTGGGGGCTTGAGGCTCAGATGACAGCACTGGAAGAACACTTGGGTTAGGGTCAGACTGGTTTCCCGCCAGAGATGGGAAGCGCTCCGGTCCCAACACTGCGAGCACCGCAAGGACGCGGCAATCGCGGCCAAATCCAACGCGGCCCCTGCGCCCTCAGCCACGGCCGGCGGGCGGGAGGAGGGCGAGCAGAGCAGCATTCCCGCTCACAGGTTCTCCTCTAGCCAGCCCATGTAGGCGTCGAAGAGCCGGTTGCCCACGGCCAGCTCGAGCGGCCACGTGACGAACATGAGCGCGCCGTGGAAGGCGTCGCGGGCGTGCTGGTGCGTGACGGGCACGCCGGCCGCACGCAGCCGGCTCGCGTACAGGGCCCCGTCG
>VZRZ01003271.1:60636-77323 GCA_013398175.1 Climacteris rufus
AGAGGGAGGCTCACACAGACACAGAGGGAGGCTGTCACAGACAGAGGGAGGCTCACACAGACTCACAGAGGGAGGCTCTCACAGACAGAGAAATGGAATTGCTGGATGAGGGACTCCTCAGAGGACACAGCCTGTGCTGCCAAGGCACCCCAGGGTGCTGGGAACAGCCCAGCTCCTCTCCAGCCCTGCTGGGGAAGGCAGCCTGTGCTGCACAGCTCAGTGGCACATTGCTCCACTGCCCCCACTCCTTCCTCCAAAATCAGGAAAAAAGGAAAGCAAGGATGGGGATTTCCATGTGCTGGGAAGACTCTGGTATTGCTGTTAAGCAGATAAAGCCATGGTGGACAGGACTAGCATAAAGTATCCATTTACACTGGATCTAATATTCATCAAACCAGATATGCAGCAGTATTGGGACTTCATTGACAAAGGGATGATTACATGACTTATGGTGAATGAGTACAGTGTCTTAGGGAAGCTGTGGACTCTTGGGACACAATTTGCTCCTCACTCAGGTGTATTTCATGTTTTTCCCCCCCCACAGGTCTCTTGTGCTGTTTCTCCCAGCACTGCAGGAGAGGTGCCCCACTCCCCCCTCTCTGCAGGGCCCTGCCAAAGGCTCTCACTTGCATAAGCAAGTCCTGCTGCACAGAACAAAGCCCCAACTGCTGCCCAGACCTCATTTCTACTAAGTTTTTTCTTTCATTTTGTAAGCAGAAAATCTTGACTTTCTTAATTTGTTCCTTTTGTGAATAGGAGAGGGAAAGGAAACAACCAGGAGTAATTCTCGCCAGCTGCTGGAAACACCAACACAAAAGACCCCAGAGAGGTTTCTTTATGCAAGAGAAGGTTTGGCCACAGTGCCACAAATACTTGGCTTTGTATTTGTAAGAGAAAGGTTAAAGCAAACTAAAGCTGTTGTGCTGCCAGTTATCCATCCCCTACAGCAGTGCCAGGAGGATGGATTTAAACCCTTCCTATTCCCCTGGGAAAGTGGGGGCTCAGTCAGGGTAAGGTACACAGCTCAGATGGGTGCTAAATCATCTTACTGATCTTTGGAAAATCTCAGTGCTCTGAAGAAGCACAGGCCACATCCCATTTGTGCCAACAGAAGGCCCATTCTGTGATAGCACAGAAAAATAGTGTTACCATTACAGAATGATGGAAGGGCTCTGAGGGATGCCGGGTCCTTTCCCTGCCTGGTCAGCAGCGGCTTTGTGCTGTGAGGCTGTCACTGCTGACCTTCAGTAAGAACCACACGCAGAAGCACCAGAACCTGAGCAGTAACCACATGTTCAGTGGGTCTCACAAGTGCAGGGCAGTCACAGAACTGGCCAACCTGCAGGTTTCATATTGTTTCCACAAAGATCACCATACTCAAAGGTTATTTTCCAATAAATGTGTTTTTAAAGGCAGCCTCATGCTAACGTTCTAGTTTTAATTCTCTCAAATTGTAACAAAATCAGTCATTTGCTAAAATCAAACACAAACCTGAAAACTTGAACCCAAATATCCTCGTCTGGGGACAGGTCTTCTCCCCCCACTTCTGTTCCTCACACCCGTTCTCAGGCAGAGCCAGATGTCCTGAACCAAAGTTCTCCCAGCATCTGCAGCCAGGCTGGGGCTGAGGAGCCCTGGGGATCCCAGGGCAATCCAGGCCACAGAGGTTTGGAGGAGCTGCTGTGAGCACAGGACCAAACTGACACCCACCCAGCGGGACGGGAGGGGACAGGCAGTGAACACAAACACAGCCAGGGACACAGAACGGTGCTGAGCAGCTCCTCAGCAGGGCACAGCTCCCTGCTCACACCAGACACCACCAGTGTGTTCTCACAACACCCTGCAAAGCATTTGGGATCAGGGGCCACCTCTGACTGCTCAGAGCTGAGCCCACAGAAATCCCTGCTGGAATCACCTCACCGTGTGAAGCCTAAGGTGAGGATTCAAGCCAGACCATGCACAGCACCTCCACTTCCAGCCCACCAAAGCTGTACAAAAACTGGAAGACAATATTGCAGAAAGTATTGGGTTGAAGCTAAAATTCAAACTGTTCAAAACCAAAGCAGAAACCCCATGACCTGAGGAGAAAACCCCTCTGTGCCAGCAGAGTCCTGTCCCCTCCTCAGCACCTCTGTGTTCAGTGCAGAGTTTGTTCTTCACTCTCAGTGAGTTCTTGGAATGGACACATGGGGTTTGGCCTCACAATAATTCTGAGTAGTGTTGCAATGTCAAACACTTTCAATAAGCAACAAGGACATGAATTTGCAGCAAGGGATTGTTGGCAGTTATTAAGTGAAGGTTCATTACAGAGATTTTATTAAGCTTTAGAGCACCTGCAGAGCCCAGTGGGTTGCAGTGCTCTGCAGGACCCTGCTCAGGCTCCAACAGGAGACTGTAGATTCTCAAGCTGAAGCTGAAATCTCTACCTGGCAGGAGGTTGCAGCAAGGTGGGGATCAGGCGAGAAACGACAGGCAAGGGGAAACAGCCCCAAGCTGCACCAAGGAGGTTCAGGCTGCACATCAGGAAGGATTTCTTCACTGAATGGGTTGTTAAACATTGGCAGGGGCTGCCCAGGGAGGTGTTGGAGTCCCCAGCCCAAGGAAGGCCTGGATGTGGGACTCAGTGCTCTGGGCTGGGGACAAGGGGGGGATTGGTCGAAGGTTGGACCTGATGACCTTGGAGGTCTTTTCCAGCTTCCCAGATTCTGTGATCTGAAGCAACTGCAGTGGGTTTGCAATAAAACAACGGAGTCCCCGAGGTCACTGCTGCAGCTCAGGTTTCCCCATTTCGCAGAGCCAGTCCCTGTGCTCCCACTGGGTGATTTGAAGTCAAAACCATCTACAATTATAACTCACTGAAACCTTTAAAACCCATTTCTGACTTTAATAATAATAGTGCAAGCTAAGCAAATAGCTCTCAAACCACTTCTCTAAATACGAAATCAGCTCCAAGGCTGTGCTTTGCCTGTGGGAAGGTGAAGGCAGGGATGGGAAGTGACTCACAGCTTTGTCCGAGGGACAAAGGCAAACCTGGCTGTTGGTGCCTGCAGACTCCCTGGCAAGTCTCACTTTGTGGCCCCATCACTTACCAAAGCACTTTGGAAAACACATCCCACCATTTTACCATGTGTAAAAACACTAAAAAGCTGCAAGAGAATCCACAGCTTTTGCCAATAACCAACAGAGCTGAGGAAAACAATTAGAATATTAACAGGGCTGAGATTTCTGCTGGGATTTGACCAAGGACTGACCAAAACTTCACAGAAACAGCCTCAGAATGTGAATGGTGTCAGATTAAAACCGCACAGCCCTGACTTTTTCAATGATCCCAGGGTAAGCAACCAGTGTTTCTCACCCCAGTCCATCACAGGCTGGTGGCCTTGGCAACCTTCTGGTGGCATTTAATGAAGCCCTAAGGTGCCCTCCGTCCCCCCAGAGTGCATCCCCTGAGCCCCAGGGCGCTGCAGCAGCAGGAGCTGTGTGCCCACCCAGGCAGCAGGGCCCAGGGAGGGTGGGCAGTCCCTACATCCTGGGAAGCCTGCTCCAGGTTTGCTGCTTTGGGACTCCATCCAGCTTCCAGAGAAGGCAGCAGAAAGCGTCCAGGGCTGAACCAGGTGCCACAGCTCCCCAGCAGGAGCAGCTTCACCCTTTGGAGGTGACACTCAGCTGACTTCAGCAGGGTTGAATCCACACGTGGAGTAACTCTAAGTGACACAGGTAATACACCGGATTACAAAATAAAGGTACTTTTGTCTGCAGTTTTGCTAGCTCTAATAAAATAGAATTTCACGAGAAAGGGGATATTTTAAAAATTATAAAATGCATTACAGAAGATTTAGCTTCTACAAAACAGAAAAAATCAACTTCAGGAGGAGGCTGACTTCAAGCCACAAAGAGGCAAATATAAAATTATCAATGTCTGCATTTGAGTGGAAACTCTGAGTTCCTGAGAAACTTCATTCCTGCTGTAATCCTGCTCCAAGCAGGAACTTTCACTGTCAGCCCTGCTGTAATCCTGCCACAACCAGAAACTTTTATGGTTTTTCCATGAACTGAATTGTTTCTGGCTGGAAGCAAGTGCTGGCTTTAGCTCCCGGAGCCAGTTGATGCCAGAGGGGCTGCCAGGCCAGCGCTGCCACTGGGGCAGCTCACCCAGGAGGGCACTGGCTGCTCATGGCAGCAGCCCCAGGAGAACCCAGCTCCATCCCCAGGCACTGCAGCCCCCCAGAGTCCCAGCCCTGCTTCCCCAGGGCAGAGGAGCTCAGCTCCCACGGGCACGGCCACAGCTCTGCAGGGAGGGCAGAACCCGGGACAGCCCACCCTGGCCCCTGCTTGTCCTGAGCACCTCAGCAAGGTCAGCACTTCCCTTTGCCAGGTTCTCAGAAGAACTCAGAGATGAGAGCTGGATCCCAGCCCAAGCCAAGGAAACTGCTTGGGAATGAGGCCATGAGTCAGACACGTCATTCAGGCTCTCTGCCTTGTCCTGGTCTTGAAATAAAAGTATTTCAAAAACTGCACCTGGAAATGCATCACGGCCTCCTAATGGCACCTACAAACAATTGAGACACAACCTCTTGTTGCAGGTGGAAAAGGCTCCTTCCTTCCACTTCCACAGCTCAGGAGGAAAAACTTCATGGGATATTCTGGGCTTTCTTCCTCAGGGCAAGGAAAGGGCAGTGGGATGGGGACAGACCCCAAGAGATCCCTGATGTTCACTGGCAGTCCCACCTCAGCTCACACCTCCTGCCCGCTCCAGGGGAAGCACAGGGCACGTAAGGGGTTTATAAGGGATTTCCACCACATGCACATGGAATCATTTAGCCTGGAAAGGACCCTGAAGATCATCAAGTGCAAGTGCAAACCCAGCTCTGGCAAGGCCATGCAGACAGTCCCACAGGGAGGGCAGTGCCAGGGAGCAGCAGGAGCTGGGTGGTGCTGTGGCAGGGAGGGCTGACACCCCCAGATCAGCACCAGCAGGGCTTTATAATATTTGGGATGCCCATGTGGCCCCTCCAGGCTGGGCTCCAGCCCAGGCAGCTTTGCTGGACCATGGTGGCAGAGCTGCCCAGGCCCTGGTGGGCACTGCTGTGCCCAGGAACCCCTCAGCCAGGTAAAGAGCTGGGCTCACTCTGAGGTCTTTTCCCACCTGAATGATTCTGTGACTTGTGGCCCTGTGCTGAATGCTGCATGTGTGCCAGTGACCACAGGAACTACAGCACAAAAAGCCCCAGGACACTACAGAGAAAAACCAGGACAGCATCAAATGTCCAGGAAAGCAACGAGGAAGAAGCATCAATGAGCCAAACTGCTCAGTGCAATGGCTTAACAAGCATGAAAGTATGTTATGTTCAGCATTCCTGGACTCCCTGCTGACTGCTGCTTCCATGCAGTGTTTTGGTTTTAACACAAAACTGCAGCTCATAAGCTCGGTGACGAGAAAACCAGCAAAGAACAGCGTGTACATCCAGAAGGACAGAGAAACCTTCCACATCCCCTGTCAGGCCAGGCCAGAAAGGAACTGAAGGTTAAACAAGCCCCCTGCAATGAAGGTGGAACCCTCCCTCTGTGAGCTCTGGAGCTGCTGCCCACAGCAGCTGAAGGAAGAGCCCTGGGAAGCTGTTGCTGCAAAGCCCTTTTGGTTTCGTGTCCCGTGCCAGGTCTGTTCTGCCAGGCACACACACCGGGCATTTGCACACAGGCAGCTCCTGCTCTGTGGGAGGGGTTTCTGTTTGGTTTTATGTGTTCCCACCCTGTGTCACCCCTGCTGCTGAAAGCACATTTCCCTGAGATAACTGCTCCTCTCACAGACATATAGATAACATTTTATTGTCTTTTTAATACATGGAATAAAATTGAAACAACTGTTGCACACACGCTGCTGTGCTGGTTTTGGCTGGGGCTTAAATCACAACAATTGCTTATCTCAATATCAAGATTAACAAATCACACAGCTCAGTATTGGACCTTCAGGGAAGGTTCTGGCCCCAAATCTGCTTTGCACTGCTTATTACAGACACGTGCCACTAATATCAGTACTTCTCATGCTTCAAAAATCATTTATCCACATGACATCAGAGGGTTTTGTCTCTGAGCATTTCTGCCCACCATGAATTTATGAAAGCCTGGTTGCCACTTCAGGCTCACCTGGGACACCAGGTCAGGGGGGTTGAGCCCCTGCGTGGGGCTGGAGGTGGCAGCTGTGGGAACTCAGACGAGAAACCTGCATCCTCCCAGGCAGGAGAAACCCGAGGAGCAGAGCTGTGAGACAAGGGTACAAGAGCTTTATGTGGCTCCTCCAGCTGAGCAGAGCTGATGGCTTTGCTAAATATGTTTAGTTTCATTTATATCCTCAAATATATCCAGACACATTCAGCCTCTCAAGCCAGCAAGCGCTCACATAAACATCTGAACTGGGGAAAAACTATTGGAGTGCTGGCAGAAAGTGAGCCAAATGTGTTTGTCAGAGGCACTTGGATTTGCAAAATTCAGCCCTCTACAGCCAATTCAGTCTTTGGAAATCAGTGGGAGTTTACCCATGTCATCACTGGATCAGAATTTGGCCCCTCATCCCTGCTTACCATGACCTAGAAATTAAATCCAGCTCATACACAACCAACCAGGTATTTTCTACACGTAGTCACAAAGGAAGCCCTGTGGCACTCTTACCTTGGTTTATACTTGAAGCAAGATCAGCAGGGGAAGGGGAAAGCCGGCCAGAGACCATCCAGAGAAGAGTGCCATGTGCAGCAGAGGCTCGGCACAAAGTGTCAGATGCTCCAACAACAAAGAAAACTCAAGCTCCTTGTTTGTACACAACTCTCCAAAGCATCTGCAGTTAAAAGATTGGAGCTACGTGGCCTTTCTGCCAGATGTTCCTTATTCTGTTAAGGTCAGAGATGGATGGCAGGGAGCAGAGAGCACCTCTGGCTCTGAGCAGCCCAGCAGGGACCTGCCTGCCCTGGAGGCAGCCTGGCACAGCCTGGCACAGCCTAGCACAGCCTGGCATAGCCTGGCAGAGCCTAGCACAGCCTGGCACAGCCTGGCACAGCCTGGCACAGCCTGGCACAGCCTAGCACAGCCTGGCACAGCCTGGCACAGCCTGGCACAGCCTAGCACAGCCTGGCATAGCCTGGCAGAGCCTAGCACAGCCTAGCACAGCCTAGCACAGCCTGGCACAGCCTAGCACAGCCTAGCACAGCCTAGCACAGCCTGGCACAGCCTGGCACAGCCTGGCACAGCCTAGCACAGCCTGGCACAGCCTGGCACAGCCTGGCACAGCCTGGCAGAGCGTGGCACAGCCTAGCACAGCCTAGCACAGCCTGGCACAGCCTAGCACAGCCTAGCACAGCCTGGCACAGCCTAGCACAGCCTGGCACAGCCTAGCACAGCCTGGCATAGCCTGGCACAGCCTGGCACAGCCTGGCACAGCCTGGCACAGCCTGGCACAGCCTGGCAGCCGGGGGTGGCTGCAGCTCCCCACCACTGTCAGGGCTCTCCCCAGCTCTCCTGAGGCTCTCTGCACTGCTGGGAAGCAGCACCAGGAGCCCTGTGCTGCTGCTGCTCAGGCACTGTGGGCTGGGCAAGCACCCGGGGCACCCGGAGGGTTTGGGCAGGAGGGATCCCCTGTCCCTCAGGGCTGCCACTCCCTGGGCAAAGCCTCCCGAGGCAGCAGCAGCTCTCTCGGGGCTGTTTGAGGCAGCAGGATGGGCTGGGACCCTCTGCAGCTCCCCACCTTGTCCCTCATCCCTTGCTGCTCCTGCCCTGGGACCCACAGTGCGGGAATTGCAGCTCCCAGGGGGAACCTCACAGGTACTTGGTGCTCCTCTGGGACTGACACCAGAAGCAAAGTGGAAGCCAGGGCTATTTTCAGTCCTACATCATGCCATCACACGAGCAGTGGTGCACAGAAGCCGCCAGTTTGCCCAACACAGAAGATTTTAATCTCAGGACTGTGACATCCTTCTGGTGAAGTCACTTCGGACCTCACATCGTCAGCAAAACCAGAGCAAAGCCAAAGGCTTTCTGCTAAACACACAGGAGATAAAACAAACCAGAGGCCAAGAGCATGTGAATTTACAGCTAAGTACTCCCAGACAGTGACTCTCTGGTCTTGGCTAATCTCAGCTTCAGAAAACATTTTTCCAAGAAGGACTCAGAAATGAGCTGAGTCTTTCAGAAGAGGAAAGAAGCCAAGTTGTCCTTTTTCATTCTTTCCTTTCAGTGAAAAAGGAATTCTGAAAGTATTTTCAAGAAAAGGACGGACTACTTTAGTTCAAATGCTGGAAAACGAATCATTTTGCCCAGGTACAGCTTTGGGTTATTTCATCTCTCAACATCCCCTGGGAAACTTCCCTGGCCCAGCTGCTCCGAGGGGCACAGCCTGTGCTGAGCTGGCTGGGGGTGCAGGCAGAGCACAGAGGGACCTGACCCGCTCACTCCTCCCTACAGGTAACCAGGGCCCGATTCTCTGCTATGAAACAAAGCAAAAAATGCGCCAAATGTTTGCAAATTCAGATGAAAATCTTCTGCCATGAAGTACAACGTTTACTGCAAATAAATCCAGTGTTTACAGGGCTGTTTTCCAAGTGCTTTGCACATAAACAAGGCATTATTAGCATGCTGGCAGAGGTTGAAAAACTGTTTAATTGCATGAGTCCCTGCTGGCTCAGAGCTGGCAGGGCCAATTTAGCAGGACAAACCAGCAACTGCATTTCAATCTAGACCAGCTCCTGGCCACAGGTTTCCAGCTCAGAACTACAGCCCCAGCCCAGAGACAGTGTGACAGAGCTGAGCTTCCCTGGCAAATCATCTCTGCATGCACATTAGAGCAGAGCCTTCAGCCCTGAGACAGCATCGAGAAAAAAAGGCATTTTCTCTTCATACCAAAAAATGCTGGAAAACAGGAAATCGAGGCAAACATTGTTTCAGAAATAAGAACAACCTTTCTGGGGTTTGTGAGCAGAGCTGCTGAATGTGTGGCTCAAGAACTGCTGAAAGAATTAAGGACATTTCCTTTCAGCTTCATTCAACTATTTTCTCCATATAAAAACTGCAACACTGGGCTGACTGTTGTGGAAAATTCACCAGCGTTAAACAGAAAGCTCTCAGCCTGCATTCACAACCTGCTGGAGCTTTACCCAAGACCAGCATTAAAATCTTTATGGATCTGATTATCTCCAGTTCCTTGTTTCAGCCATTCAAAACCAGAGTGACTGTAAAGGTGATTGGTACAGCAGCGATGCATTGTGCCTGCAGCAGCAATGTGTGGTACCCACAGCCTCTCTAAAATCAGTGACTTTTCCTAGTGCAACAACAAAGTCAGTCATGCTTTTGGGTTTGAGCTGTATTCAATTAAAGAGTCAGTAAGACAGTCAAAATTTGAGATTCCTAATGCAGCACATTTAATTTCCAGATGCAGGCCAAGGAATAAACAGAAAAGAACATTTATTTTAGTGGCTGTCGAGTTGCTTCCAAGTGCTCTCTATCCCACATCCCTCCCAGGATAAATAAAACCAGATCATGCTGGGCTGAATGCAAGGGATCCCAACTGGGAGAGCCTGAGTGCTCAGCAGAGCATCCCTGCTGGCCCAGGTGTCCCAGGGGACCCTGCAGCACCTCCTGCCCTGGCCCAGGGCTCCCCCAGTGTGGGGCTGCCCCCCAAAAGGACGGGCTTTGCCAACAGCAACAGGGAGACGAGAAACTGGAGAAAGCTGTAGGGCCAGCAAATGGAGCTTTCTTGTATTTTTATCTGTATGAAAGCAGCAGAGTTCTTGACTTTCAGCACAGCAGCTGGATATTCTGTAGGAGGCTTTTATGGCAGAAAATGGTGTTTTGGAACAGTTTGCAGCATTCATTCCTGGAGGGTTTATTGCATTCAGCAATGGAAAGGACATTCGACCCAACTGAGGGTCCTGACACAAACCAACCTGGAGTGAAGTCTGAATCCCCCATTCCAAAACAAACAGAACACGAGGGCAGACCCTTGGGGAACCAGGAAGGAAATGCTCTGCCCCCCAGCCCCTCTTGCCTCACGTGCAGCCCTTACAGAAACCCTTTGTTCCCTCTGCACTGCTGAGGGTGCCCAGGCTGTGCTGGCAGCCCAGGGCCAGCAGGACGAGCCAGGGCTGGGGGAACGATGGCATTGCCTCCCTTCTGCCTCCAAACAGCCACGTGTGGAGCCAGAGCCAGAGCAGGGCTCAGTCTCAGGCCCTGTCTCACACCTGCCTTAGAGCAATGGCAACCACCAAAGGCATTGCCCAAGTTAATAAATGCTCTTACAAATATATGAACTTCTTGGGATGTGTCACCTTGGTCTCCTGGAGCTGGAGGGGAATTCACCTCACTGATAAAAACAAGTTTGCAGGAACCTCCAAGCCCAAGGGACCCAGATCTGTGCCACTGCCGGTACATCCATAGCTCAGAGCTACCCCAAGATAAAGCTCAGAATGTTCTAGAAACAGCTTTAGTCATAGAATTAATTCCAAATTGCCACCTTCCTTATAATCAGGAAGTCAGGAGCACAGGCCTTTAGGCACCCTCTCACTGGGTTTACTGGGAATTGCACAGATTCCAGGCCAGCAGCTGCTCCTGCTCATCCCCCTCGTGTTACCCAGGTCACTGCTGCTCGGGACACGAGGCATCAGATTGTGCCACCTTTATGTGCCTCAGCAGACTTCACCCACTGCCATCACTACTTAAAAACATCCATTTTGTTCAGTGCTGAGTCTCATGACTTTGTGTAGCAATTCAGATGCTTCTCTGCACAAGTGGGAGGTTAAACACAACCAGGACAACCGGTCTGCAGGACAGAGAAAGAAACTGCACAATATTACTCAATGCTGGAGCATAATTAACCAACAGAAGCTTCAGAAGCCTCATCTGGAGATGTTTGTGAAGTGGTGTTTGGACTAGACCTTGATTTTCTCTGTTGTGATCCACTTTAAAGCAGAACACAAATAAATGCATTCAATCTAATCAGTGACAGCAAAGCCTTAGCATTGCTGAAAAGTCCAACCACCCCCATCCCCAGCAGAGCTCAAAGCAGAGCAGTGCACGAGCACTGACTTTGTCATGGGACACAGCCACTGCCAGAGCTCTGGAAAGCCAACACAGCAGCCCCTGTGAACCCTTACAGAAGCCACAGCACAAGATTGTTAAGACAAAAGTAGCAGAAGAGACACTGGGAGATCATTTTCCAGCAAGAAGTTTATTGCCTCAAGTAGGGAAATTAAAATTTTTGGAAAGATTTTTAATTATATATTCTCAACCACTTTCAAGTGGTTGAGAATTACTCTGCTGAATGTACCAATGGAGAAAAAGGAGAAAATGACAAGTTGGAACTCTCTACTTTTCACTTTTTAATCCATATCACACTTTCACATGCCTTCTCCTCCCAAACAATTCTTCACCTGCTTTTCCAGAGAGAAACTATTCCATCACTAAGACCCAAAGGTTTTAAAAGGGCCCAGCAAGTGATCATCCCCTCTGCCTTCATCAGCTTAGCAATGCCACCTCTCCACAAGCCCAGCATTGCTTTATTTAGCACACACAGCCCCAGAATCCACAGATTTACTGTTTGCTGGCATAGCTATAGCAGAAAAGGCTTCTAATGCAAGTTAAACTTACACAGGAAAGTGTAGTTCCAATTTTATGTAACCCACCATGGCCAGTTCAGCAAGTAAATAAATTCATTAGGTAAAAAGCACTCTTACTCCCTATGCTGCCAACAAGAGCATCCCAGAGCAGCATTCAGGCTGGGTGAGGGTAGGGGATTAGCTAGTTTTTTATTGGGGGTTTCTGTTTGTTTTTCAACAATTTAAAAGCTGAATTAAAGGCCAGCATGCAAGGCCATCTTCAGGAGATGACAAATTCTTATTCCATCACAAGCAAAAATTACCTGCAGCAAAGATCATCTTTTTGTTTGCTTTCAGTTGTCTGGGAGGTGTTCAGATTCCTGTTAGTGAACTGCAGGGCATTTTCCTTTAACCACTGCACTACACCTGTAGGTTATGGGGGCTACAGACTTGTGAACTTGCTACCTCATCCTCTGGGTGTAAATCCAGGATGTACAGTGGCCAGCAAGAGACAAGGATTAAGCATCCTCACAGCACACCTACAGAGAGCAAGATAGAGACTTCCAAAATTGGGTCCAGTGCTGCTTTTGCAATTCAGACCATGGTAAAACACTCCAGCCAGTGTTTAAGCTGAGCGTTGAAAACATCCAGGCTGCACCTGCAGAAGTGCTTTAGCAGGAGGGCCTGTTGGTTCAGCTGCTGCTGGAGGGGATTTGCAGGTGGCCTGAGCTGGTCTGACAGGAGACTGAAGATCCCACTGAGAGCACAGGAACCACCAGTGGAGCATGTCATTGCAGATCAAACGGGGAACTACCCTGCCTGGGGATCTGCTCCAGTAATGAGGAGAGCAGATCTTCCTCAGGCACACGGAGTGTTAAACAGGCTTTTCCTCCTGAGCAGAGCGCCAGACAACCCCTCCCTTCGTGCCCACGTCTTACAGCTGCTCATGTGAAAGAGAAAGGTGTCACAGCTTTCCAGGCAAGAAAACACAGACCTTCCTCAGCGGGTTCTGGCTGCACACTGGGATGAGCTGCAGCCAGCAGGAGCCCTTGCTGGGGCTGTCCATGCCCTGGGTGATTTACAGAGTCCCGGCTCATCTGGGCTGGATGGAGTTCAAAAGCAGCAGCCAGTGGGGGTCCCTGGCCCTTCAGACCTGCTGTGGACACCAAGAACAGCCCATCCCAGCCAGGGAAAGGTGGATTTTCTCCAGGCCCCCCGGCTGGGGTTCTGGCTGGGCAGAGGGAGGACAGAAGGAGCCCAGAGCTCTGTGGCTGCGGGCACTGCTGGGGACAGCGTGGGACAGGGAGGCAGCCACAGCCCCCTGCCCCTCACCCAGACTCCTCTGATGGGCTGCTTGGTTTCCTGGAGTGCAGCGTTCCCTGCACGGTGTGCAGCACCACACTGCCCACACAGACAGGCCTGACTGTCCCAAAACCAGGATTTGCACAAACATTCCAGCAGCTCTGAACCCTGCCCGTGTTTCCAGAGTCGGTTGCTGCTTTGCTGGGAGCTTGTCCAGCTCATTACAATGGAACTGAAGTGCCTGACTGTTGCCTTGAGCCACAGGAGAGTTGTACCTAAGTGTGTTATTCTGAAAATTCCCAACAAGGCACTCGGAGGGTCAGGTCATCCTTCTCAAGGCATCCAGCAACCCACCAAGGCATTGAAAGAATTTGGCCAGCAAGAAGCTGTGAAGGAAAAGAACAACATGAAAACATTTTGCAAAGGGCCTTTAAGGAGAATTGGCACAATGGAGAGAGAAGAGAGAGCATGAGGAGGGATAAACTGAGCAGAGTGGGAATGCTTGTCACAGGGACAGAGGCTCCTGCAGAGCTGCTCTGGGGAACAGCCAGGTCTGTATCACAGGGAACAGTGGGATGAGTGAGGCACCGGGCAATGTCTGCAATGGAAGAACAAATTAAAAAGCAAACATCATCAAGCAAAACCCAGATACATAATTCAGGTACCTAATTAAGGCTGGGATTGCATTAAGAAAACCTTTTGCTCACTCAGTTGCCTAGAACACATCAGGGTGGTGTTCTCCAAAGTCGTGTTCTGCCCCTTAGTGTAATTTCTGCAAATTCACTACTTCCTTCAAGATCCCAGGGCTGTGGATCAGCCCCACCACAATTTGCTCGAAGGAAGCTGAAGATCACCTGAAGATCCAGATCCTCACACTGATGGGCACAAACTGCATCCAGGTTCCCTGGGATGGGCTCTGCTGCTGTCCCAAGGGTGCCAGCACCATTATTAACACCAGACTGATGAACAGGGCTGCCCATTAGAGATGCAGAGTCCCTGCCTGAAAAGTGAGGCTATTTCCATCTCTTAAAAAAATAATCATTCCTCCCATACATGATTTGCTTTCCATGATTTCATTTCCTGAAATTCAAGTCATTTTCCACTCTTTCATGCTGAGAAAGGAGAAAAAGAAAACACTCATTAAGAAAGTAAACAAAGGAACAGCAAAGCAGGGCAGGATCCCCGTGAGGGCTGTGCCGGGGCGGGTGAGTGTGTTCCCCGGGCAGTCTGGGTGGGCCTGACCGTGCCTGGCATTGCCAGGGCGGGCAGGGAGGCTGGGGATGTGCCACGCCAGGGGCTCGGCTCACAGCGCCCAGGGGCCTTTGCTGCGTGAAGGTCTCAGCACTGAGGTTTGGAACACGGGTGTGGCACTGCCACCCTGACCCGGGGGTCAGGTCACACTGACACCCTGACCCGGGGCTCGGGTCACACTGACACCCTGACCCGGGGGTCACACTGACACCCTGAGCCGGGGGTCAGGTCACACTGACACCCTGACCCGGGGCTCGGGTCACACTGACACCCTGACCCGGGGGTCACACTGACACCCTGACCCGGGGCTCGGGTCACACTGACACCCTGACCCGGGGGTCACACTGACACCCTGANAGACTGATGAACAGGGCTGCCCATTAGAGATGCAGAGTCCCTGCCTGAAAAGTGAGGCTATTTCCATCTCTTAAAAAAATAATCATTCCTCCCATACATGATTTGCTTTCCATGATTTCATTTCCTGAAATTCAAGTCATTTTCCACTCTTTCATGCTGAGAAAGGAGAAAAAGAAAACACTCATTAAGAAAGTAAACAAAGGAACAGCAAAGCAGGGCAGGATCCCCGTGAGGGCTGTGCCGGGGCGGGTGAGTGTGTTCCCCGGGCAGTCTGGGTGGTCCTGACCGTGCCTGGCATTGCCAGGGCGGGCAGGGAGGCTGGGGATGTGCCACGCCAGGGGCTCGGCTCACAGCGCCCAGGGGCCTTTGCTGCGTGAAGGTCTCAGCACTGAGGTTTGGAACACGGGTGTGGCACTGCCACCCTGACCCGGGGGTCAGGTCACACTGACACCCTGACCCGGGGCTCGGGTCACACTGACACCCTGACCCGGGGGTCACACTGACACCCTGACCCGGGGGTCGCACTGACACCCTGACCAGGGGGTCACACTGACACCCTGACCCGGGGCTCGGGAGAGCCAGGCTGTCCCCCTGTGCCAGCTCAGGGCTTTGGGCACCCCAGCTCTCCCAGCACCCTGCCTGCTGTGAGCTGCACACGCCCCAGGAGCACACAAACCTCACGGATGAGCTGGAGCTGCCTCCCCTCCTGCCTTGGACAAAGTCAGCTCATACCTCCGAACTGAACTGCTGAAAACTGAGCTGAAATTGTGCTCCAGTTTTGGTACCCACACTTTGCTGGGCAGAACCAGTCCACGAGCACTCCCTGCACTTGGCTCTCCTCTTCCCAGCACTCCTGAGCTCACACTCAGTCACACTTTCTTGCCAAAATAGAGCTCCACTTAACAAAAAGCTCCCTTCATTCTCCCTGATAATGAATTCCAGCTAAAGCCATGCCTTCATGTCAGGCGTGGGCCAGAACTGCCAGCAAAGCAGCGAGCTCAGCACGGCTTTGCACAACCATTGTGTTCCCCGCACGGGAAATCCCAAGCACATTATCATAAAATATTCCACATGTTCCTCGGCCGCCTTCCGCAGGGAGAACTTTGTATCTCTTGTAATTTAATGCTCTGCCTCTCAGAAGTGAGAGCTGCAGCTTAATGACAACACACGGCATATCCTGAAATGAAAACTCTGCTCTTGAAGCATTGACAAGGTCTATTGTACTTTTTAAATATTTCTTTTTATTTTAATGCAGGTTTTTGGATATGTATTTTTGGAAAACACTCTCAGAAGTGACTTCTGTTCCTTTTCCACCACAAATTACAGAGACTGGTACAAATCATTTAAAAATGTCTTTTACCTCATGTTTGCACTCACAAAAGCCCAGCATTGGAATGTGTCACTCCAGAAGCCTTGACCTCAGTCATCCAGTAGAAAAAACTTACGAAAGCAAGTGATGCTTTGCTTTTCAGACAGTAATTAAGAAGGAGAAAATGCACCTAATGATAGCCCTGTCACCCTCTCTGTCACTCAGGGGAAGAGAACTCAGTGAGCTCTCAAGTTTTTCCCTGTTCTCAGGGTGGCACCTAAAAATGCCAGCTCAGGATCCAGTGCAGGGCTCACCTGAGGTGTTGTCCTTTTTCCTGAGACCCAAAGTGCTGCTCACACGAGCAGGTCGGGGTTTCTTGGTACAAACTCCCGTGCTGAATCACAGTGAGACCATCCACGTTTCACGGAGGCACCCCCTGAGATGATAACGAGTGCCAGCCAGTGAATTCCATGAGTGAAGACAGAACATCCCATCTCGGCCAACCCTCCTGAACTCCCACAGCTCACGTTTGATTTTGAACTTGTCTGAACAATTTTAGAACCTTTAAAAGATATCTTTGAGGCTTTCTTTAAAGTTCTTTAAAGTATTTTTAGAGTCTTATATTGCCATTACATCTCCATTGGAACAGATTAGGTTTGTGCTAGGAGGACGTTTGCCCTACGCTGACACACTTGCAGCAGAAACGTGCTGTCAGTCGAGTTCACGGCTGTTACAGACACCTCTGAGCCAAGGAGAAGGAGCTAAAGCACTGAGAGACGGGGGCTACGACGGGAGAAAACTTGTCCCTCCAGAAGCGAACTGAGGCGTCATCGGCCGGGCTTCGGAGGGGCCGTGCACCAACTCCCCCCGCACGGCAAACGCTCCCTGGCTGCGG
>VZRZ01003271.1:103129-119690 GCA_013398175.1 Climacteris rufus
CAAATCCCCCGGGATCGAACATCCCCTGGGACTGCAAATCCTCCAGGACCGAACATCCCCCAGGACCGAACATCCCCCGGGACCGAACATCCCCCGGTCCCGCTCATCCCCCGGTCCCGCTCATCCCCCGGTCCCGCTCATCCCCCGGTCCCGCGCATCCCCCGGGACGCTGGGCCCGCACCTCCCGGGGAAGGCGGGGCCGGCCCGGGCAGGAGCTGCCCCAGTGCAGCGGAGGCTGCAAAGGCGAGGGGGACTTGGCCGGGGTGCAGAAGGAGGGGAAAGCCCCGCAGCCCGCAGCAGGCGGTGCGCAGGGTGCAGCGATCCCTGCAGCACCCCCTGAACGGCTCCAGCCCCGCTTCTCAGGCGGCTGCGGCACACGGACGGGTCAGCCGAGGTGCACCGTTCTGGGGAGGAGCCCCTCTGCCAGGGACTGCCCGGGACAGGACAGCCGAGCTATGGGGTGACACCCGCGGCTCCGGACAAAGCGCCGAGCACGCCCCAGCTCCCGGGAGCTCGGCCACAGGCGACCCGACCGCAGCGCTGGAGCATTTACAGCCCCTCTCTGTCCTGCTCTTCTTGTTCAGGGTTGTGAGGATGTCTCTGGCAATCTTCAGCTGATGCCTTGTTCAGCACGCTCCTTACCCACACCGTAAAGGAGAATCGTGCACTGGGTACGCTCGTGGCTTGAGGATTCAGCCTGAAAAGAGCAGACACCAGTGAAATCTCTTTGTCTGTCCCAGACATCACCTGCAGAACCCTGGCATGAGCAGCCCAGACTGTGGGAAACAACCAACTCTGGCACAAAATCACGTCCTGTGGCTGTCACCGGGGGGAAACAGTGCCAAAGGGAGTCACTGAAGGGTGGGGTAGAAACACAGAAGGGAAAATGCAATCTTCTATTGTGAACTCCATGTGTATCTACAAGGACAGAGTCAGAGGATGCAAATGGATGACCCTCCAAACTGTCCCTGGATCAATACTCCACGGCAGATCAATAAATAGAAGACAGATGTCTAGAAACTGTATGACACTTATTACATACAAATGCATTAAAAAAAAATGCAGCCCAACTCCTAAAGTTCTGTCTTGTACATCCCAAAGAAACTGAATATATGCAGTTTATTTCATTGTAACTGGTTATATTTGCCCTTTCAAAGAAATGTATGTATCATGTAATGTTCATGTACTGTATGTAACTTAAAAACTTGAAGCACTGCTCTACAAGTCACATAACATAGAAATATTTCCTTCGGTAACTATTTCCTCCAAAGTAACTATTACTTCTTTCAAGTACTTTAAAAGTTTCAAGAAAAAAGGCTGTGTACAAAAATAACACTAAAGGATCACAAAGCCAAAAGGGGCAGGTGGGAACACAGCTCTGCGCTCAGAAAAGCTGCACAGTCTGACAAATCCCTGCTCCCCTTACAAAGAGTGCCTCTGGAAGTCAGTCAAAGACAGCAAGTAAACCACTGGTTATTTCTAGAAATTCCATTTCTCTCTCTTTTCTACAGAAAGCAGAAGCAGAAGCTCAAGCTCTGAGTGCATCACCTGGAATCTGCAGCTGTCACTGGCTAAGAAAGCAGTTCACAAGCCAAGGAAGGTCTGAGCCTCAGGACTGGGATGCTCAGCTGCTCCTCCTGCCTCTCCCTGCTCCGAGGGATCCCCCAGGAACTCTCCTGCCCACTCCCATGGTGAAGAGCTGGAGGGACTGCCAAGGACCCTCCCTCAGTGGCACTTCTGCTGCAGGGAACAGCCGGCGTGGCAGCACTGCTCCAGCACACCACGGTACCTGCCCTTGGCTGCTGGGGGGAAAATGTGTCCCTGCTCAGGAAAATGTGTCCATCTTTGTTCCCATAGGATTGGACTTGGCAGATGAACCTGTTCCATGGTTCAAAGCAATGCCAATTTTTTCCACCTTACAGGGAGAAATAAAACGTTGTTAGGGATTTGGGCATCAGCTGACAGCACATCACCTCCCCCGAGTGCCTGTTTCACACAGGCACAGCTCAGACAGAGACAGTCACATAAACAACTGCATCACTACACCCTCAGAGCTACCCTGGCCCAGCCTGGGCCCCACCAGCTCCCTGCAGTTGTTCCCGACACAATTCAAAGCTGACTGGAAAGGTTGAAGCCTTATAACAGATAAAACTCACAACTGATTTTTTTCTGTTTGTTTCTCCAAGGAAGGGGAACACCACGGTGCAAATGAAAGCCACAACCCAATTCAGCTCCTCCAGGAATGACAGCAACTGCACCAGTGACAGCAGGATCGGCCAAGTCATCTTCCCTTTGCTCTACACATTTCTGTTCCTGGTGGGGATCACCATGAATGGCCTGGCAATGTGGGTCTTCTTCAAAATATCCAGTAAATCCAATTTCATCATCTTCCTCAAGAACACTGTAATTTCTGACTTCCTCATGATCTTGACTTTTCCATTTAAAATCCTCAGTGATGCAAAACTGGTGTCCTGGGTCCTGCGAGGGTTTGTGTGCCAGGTCACCCAGGTTGTGTTTTACTTCACCATGTACATCAGCATTTTGTTTCTTGGCCTGATCACTATTGATCGCTATCAGAAGGCCACCTCACCGTTCAGAACAGCAACTCCGCGGAGTCTTTCAGCTGCCAAGATCCTGTCCACAGCAATCTGGGGAACAATGTTTGCCCTGTCATTACCCAACATGATTTTAAGTAACAAGAAGAAAACACCCAAGAACGTAAGGAAGTGTGCTCTCCTGAAATCCGAGTTTGGCTTAGTCTGGCACGAAATTGTAAACTACATTTGTCAGTTCATCTTCTGGGTTAACTTAGCAGTGATAGTGGTATGTTACATCCTCATCAGCAAGGAACTGTACAAATCCTATAAAAGGACACGATGCACAGGGAAGGCATCCAAAAAGACTGTCAATCTCAAGGTTTTCATCATCATCGCCGTGTTCTTCATCTGTTTTGTGCCGTTCCACTTCACGCGGATCCCCTACACCCTGAGCCAAACGAGAGACGTGTTCGCCTGCTCTGCTCGGAACACCCTGTTCTACCTGAAGGAGACCACGCTGTGGCTGACGTCCCTCAATGCCTGCCTGGATCCATTCATATACTTTTTCCTCTGCAAATCCTTTAGGAAGTCCCTGCTGGACTCGCTGTGCCAGCACGTGGCAGTGCCAGGGCTCGGGGCGCGCCCCGGGGAGCAGAACGAAGGGGATGACACGGACGAGACCCCACTCTAGAGCTCAGCACTCCCCTCCTGGCCACACACGCTTACTGAGGGTGGAAGGAGCACAAATCCGCAAAGAGTATCTAGAACTTCACTAATTTCTTTAGAAATAGTCCTACAAATGAAGCATGAGGAGCACCCTGGAACCACCACCACTGGCTGCAAAAGTAGAAAGCTTGAATAACAGAGGAGTCCCCCCGTCCCCAACCTCCATCCTTGCCAAAGCAGGAGCTCCCCTGCCCCCAAGCTCCACGCCTGTCAGAACTGCTGGGAAGAAGTTTGAATTTAAAGGTGGAAGTGTGAGGGAAAACTTAAAACAGAATCACAAAATGCTACAGATGATATCATGAACTGTAAAGATTTTGTAGGAACAGCTAAACTTGGGTCAGAGTAAAGTCCATGACAACACAAGAGCTGAGAAACGCAGATAAAATCCACAGTAAATGTGATGTTTCAATACAGGGAGTTGTCACCTTGTATGCAACTGGCAGTCAAACAGAAACCTAGGCCAGATGTAGAGGAGTAATTTGTGCAGATTTTTGGTAATAGAATAACACTTTGCTTATCTCATTCTAGGCTTGCAATTCCTAATCCATTGACTGTTAATTAATAGTTGTATGTCAGAGGAAATGATTTCATAATTAGGCTTATCTTGATATGAATTAAATCCCCAAATCCTTCCCCTTACCACATAAATAAAACTGTACACTTTCACAGAGAACAATATATTATATTAGAAAACACGCAAAGACTCAACTGACAGCATACTGAGATCTTGGGGAAAGACAGGCTCATGGTAACATCTTTACTGATGATTAAGGGCAGCTTTCTGCACTATACAAAAAATATTCAAACACTTCCCCTTTTGCATTTGGAAAACTTGAAAAAAACCAGGGAAGTATTTTCAAGTACATGACACTTCCAGGTATCACAGCAATTGCACATGAAATAGGTTGTGGGTTACTGGAATAAACTGTGGTTCATTTATCAGCACTGCAAACAGCTCCAGTTGAGCAGGGTCACCACCACAGGAGAGCTCATCCTGCCAAAGCCATCACCTGCCCACCCCTCCTGGGACGTGCCCCTGTCCGCCAGGGCACTTCTACAACTGAAACACAACTTCCTAAGAAGTCAAAAGGCAGCTCACTTGCTGCTCACTTACTGCCTTGGGGTTTGTGCATCTCTGATAACCTGATGGGATGAATTAAACCTTCCACAAACTGTTTCATGCCCTGCTCGTGCTGGGCCCTGCTCCAGCTGATACAATCAGTAACTGGGTTCCACCCCAGAGCACCAGGATTTCCCTGGAAACAGTGCCCAGACACCCCAGAGCACCAGGATTTCCCTGGAAACAGTGCCCAGCCACCCCAGAGCACCAGGATTTCCCTGCAAACAGTGCCCAGCCAACCCAGAGCACCAGGATCTCCCTGGAAACAGTGCCCAGCCAACCCAGAGCACCAGGATTTCCCTGCAAACAGTGCCCAGCCACCCCAGAGCACCAGGATTTCCCTGCAAACAGTGCCCAGCCACCCCAGAGCACCAGGATTTCCCTGGAAACAGTGCCCAGCCACCCCAGAGCACCAGGATTTCCCTGCAAACTGTGCCCAGCCAACCCAGAGCACGCTCCCCCACCAGCCCACAGGCCCCACACCAGCCCAGTTCCCATTAATGCCCAGGAGGGAAGTGCCAAATGCCCACTCCCACCCACCACTCATTCCACACATTTTTTGCACCCACACATGGAGAGACAGTGACAATTCCGTGGCAGCTGCTTTCCCTGCTCAGATGAGCTGTCCGGACAACAGACACCATGTCCAGCCGTGTCCCCCCAGCCAGCAGGGATGGGGTGCACAGAGGTGCCTGGACCTGCTGCCTCTGACAGCTGGGAACAGCAGCAGGAGCTCAGTTTGGAAGCAAACACGGAAGGCACTGCCTTGGCCATCAGGCCTGGGGCTCTGCAGTGGGATGTGACACCTTTCCATGGCCAGCAGTGGGGGAGCAGGCGGCAGGTGGGGCAGCAGGGACATCCCACTGCCTCACCCCAGCCGTGTTCCAGACTGTTTGCTCCCACCAGCCACTGAACACCGACACCAGCACCTACATGAACCAAAACCTCCCAGGTACTGAAGCACAAACTCGCTGACACACTGCTGCTGCCTGAGCACCTCCTGAAGCAACTCCTGCCTGCCCCAAGGGCACGGGTTGGACAGCAGCCACTTCCCACCTGGCAGCGAGCACGGAGCCAGAGCTGCCACATCAGTGAGCAGGAACAAAGCTACACAAACAGCTCTGTTCACAGAGAAATGCACCCAGTTCCAGCATCATACCTAACAAACACATCATCAGTCCCCAGCTTTCCCTGCAGCTGCAGCTCCTGCCAGGACCAGAAAGTGGCTGTGAGTGGCACAGCACAACCCCTGCCTACATGGGCCCAAATAAACCAGGAATCTGTTCTGGAGCTCCAAAGTCAAGGCCAGGTCGGTGTGACAGTAATGCCATGCTGCAGGGAGAGGGGGCAGTCCCTGAGTACCTCAGTGATGGTTCTGGAGCCAAGTACCCACTGTAAGGTGGCTCTGAGCAGACTCTGGTCACACACTGGCAATGAGTAATGCCATCCAGAGCATGGAATTCACACACAAACAACAACTAGGAGCTACATTTGAGGACTGAAATTTCCTTTTCTAGCTCAGGAGAAGATGGTGTGCTTTCTCACACAGAGCAAAGGGAAGAGACAACAGCAATAGCAAACACAACGAACTAAATCAAACACATGAAAATGAGGAAGGAAACCACACATCACACCAACAGAAAAAGGTCTCATCTTTCTACACATTTCCCCATTCTTAACACTTTGCTCGAGGCTTCTGTTGGCAGAGGAGCAGCAGATGAGATGGGGACAGCCACACAGGCCTCTGCAACAGCTGCTGCAGCCTTGCCCAGGTACGTGCACGGTCGGTGTTCAGGGGGTGTGAGGGGCAGCTGGTGCTCAGGGCTGGGAGACACCTGGGTGCATCCAATCTTGGAAATGCTATCTAAAGCAGTGCTGAGGAAGGAAAACGGTGGGTGCTTGGAGAGAATGAGCAAAGTCACTTTCCCAGAAGGGGTTGGCTTTCGGGCCACTGCTCTGACATTTCTATTCAATGCTAAAATACATTTCCATGGAAAGACCAATGGTGCTCCAGGCAATCTGCTCTTACACCCTGCTCTGACATTACCTTAGGCCTCCAGAATAAGTATGTACCTTTTTAACTTTTCACTGGATGTTAGCTTGTAAACAATTTAAATCTGGGCAAAGATTTAGATTTTCTATGAACCAGAAGAGAAACTGGTCGGCCTGTTCAATGCAGGCTCAGGTTCCGTGTTTTCCATGCAAACCTGCCATCATGGTATGGAACACAACATTAAATACAGAACCTTATGTTTTGTGTTTTCTCCCTCCTTTTCACCCAAGCCTGTTTCAAACGATGGGAGACTCTGCAAACACGAGCAGCGTTGGGAACAGCAGCGGAGCAGCCTCTGCACCGTGCCAGCGCGACACCACCGTCACCCGCCTGCTCTTCCCCGTGCTCTACACGCTGCTCTTCCTCCTGGGACTCCTCCTCAACAGCCTGGCCTGCTGGGCTTTCTGCCACATTCCAAGCACATCGACTTTCATTGTCTACTTGAAAAATATCTTAGTTTCTGATTTCATAATGACCCTGATGCTTCCTCTGAAGATCCTGACAGACTCTGGCCTGGGGCCGTGGCAGCTCAAAGCCCTTGTCTGTCGCTTCTCAGCCGTGATATTCTATGACACCATGTACATCAGCATAGTGCTCCTCGGGCTCATCGCTTTCGACAGATTTCTCAAGATTGTGAGGCCTTTTGGGAAGTTCTGGGTGCAAAACCTGACTTCAGCAAAGATCCTCGCAAGTCTGGTCTGGCTCTTCTTCCTTGTTCTCTCTCTGCCCAACATGATCTTATCCAACCAGCCGGCGACGCCGCAGTCCGTGAGGAAGTGTGCCTCCTTGAAGAGCTCCCTCGGGCTCAAATGGCACGAAGCCGTCAACTATATCTGTCAGTTCATCTTCTGGACTGTCCTCATCCTCATGTTGCTATTTTATACAATCATTGCCAAAAAGGTGTATGAGTCTTATGTAAAAACACAGCAGAAAGGCAACAAAAGCACAAAACGGATCAAGGGGAAAGTGTTCATCATTTTCACCGTGTTCTTCTTGTGCTTTGCCCCCTTCCACTTCAGCAGGGTCCCCTACACGCTGAGCCAGACGGGTGCCCGCATGGAGTGCCGCCTGCAGAACCAGCTCTTCGTGGCCAAGGAGAGCACGCTGTGGCTGGCGGCCACCAACGTCTGCATGGACCCCCTGATCTACCTGCTCCTCTGCAAGCCCTTCGTGGAGAAGGTGCTGTACAGGAGGGTGAAGACCCTGCAGGGAATGGTTCAGACAAACCCAAAAACCGAACTGGACACACAAGTGTCTCCTACTGAGTCCTGATTCTGCAGCTGCACGCTCTGCTCTGCATGTTCACAGAGAACTTGAAAAAGAGGCCAGTTTACTTCTGCTAAAGAAAACAAAAGGGTGTTTGACATGTAATGTTAATACTTAATAAATGCAGAAAAATGGATTTTCTATGTACACTCACTGCTCAGCCTTAATGGGCCGAAAGCTCTCACTCAAACTGCCTAAGACAATCCACAAGTTAATTCTATCTGCTTTAAGCTAAAGCAACTCCCCTGCTGACACTTGAGCAGCTTACTGACTCCAGCTGCTTCTAAGGGCAAGTCAGCTTTATTTGGCATTAAACCCCAGAGCTGTTGACTGTGTATGTCAGTAATTCCTACCCTGCGTGTCAGCTTGGCTGCACCCCCAGGGCAGGGAAGAGGAGGAAAGAGGGAAGGCCACGGTCCCTTCCCGTCCCTCCTCGCCTCTCTCACACGTAATTACCTTCCTGCCACCCACACTGTTTCACCACTCTTCCTGTCTGCTCCCAGCGGGACTTTGGTGGGGGACAGTGCTGCCAAAACCCCAGTGCCCCCCAAACACATTCCTCCTCTGGGCCAGCGGAGCACCCAGGGCTGTGTCCCCAAAAAGGGGTCCCAGAGGCACGTGGTGCTCAGCCCCACCTGCCACTCACCAGAGGGGACACCCAGAGAAATCCCCCCTGGTGGCACTGTCACCTTTCCCAGTCCCAACACCGGGCAGAGGGAAGGGAGCAGGAACAGAGCCTGAGCCTCCCCAGCAGAGAACCCCTCTGTGCCCGGCTCAGGGCTCTCCCCTGGCCCCACAGCGACTGTGCCTGAAGAGCCACTGCTTTCTCATCCAGAATCCTGGGATTTATGTCACCAGTTTAAGACATGAAAAAGACACCAACCAGTTTTACTGACCCTGACTCACCAAAGTAGCAGTGTCCCTTATCCCCAACCATCCCTTCTCCTCTGGCTCTCCTGGCAGCTTCACCCTCTCTCACACGTGCCAGACACTCTGATCACCACTTGACAGCTATTTTTAGAAATTCATTATTTACAGCAGCCGAATCCAATCCAGTAGGTTGCTCCATTTAGCTTGGTGTTTTTTCTAAGCTGTTTTAGATTACTGTGCATTAATTACATCTGCCTTTGGGATTCCCCAGCCTCTGCCACACAGAGAGATATGTCTTATTTAGCAACTTCTACCCACTACACCTTCTTCAACAGGCATGTTACACACCTTCCACAGCTGTAACACCCTTCCTAACTGGAAACTGAACTAACCCGCAATCAGCTTGCAATTGGTTGTGAATTTCCCTATAATAAATCAGTTTCAGCCATTGTCTACCTCTCAAGATTAAATGCTATTCAGGAACAGCATCTGCTCTCCCCACACACATACAGTGTTAACAGGATTAACTTTGCTCCTTTAGGAAAAGCAAATATAATAAATTCTTAGCTGCTGAAATTGTCACCACTTTAGTAACTGCTTAAAGGAACACACAGGAAGCTGGAAATGTTCCTCTCAACGTGCTGACACAGCCAGACAGTCAAAGAGGGGCCTGAGCTGAACACTGGGAGAAGAGGGTCTGTCAATCAGCTCTGAGCCTCCATCAGGCCACTGAAATCTGTGCTCCCAAACCTTGGATGTGTGAGGGAGGAACTCGGGACAAAACTCTCCAGCTCAGTCCTCCCTCTTCCTTCTGAATGGCCCCAGCACAGGGAGCGCCGAGGTCCCCAGCACTGACTGCCTCCAGCTCTGCATTTACAGCAGGAAACTCAGCACTGTGGCAGTGAGAAACTAAGAAAATGCTGAAGAACAGAAAGCTTATTCCACTGTGGAAATGCTATTTTCTGATTGCTGCTTGTGATGGAGGCTCATCCAGCGCTGTGCACACACTGGCAGCTCTCACAGCTCCGTGCTGAGAGCCTGCGTGGACGGGAGGGTGTAACCACAAAATGGGATGAGTTGGTCCTTAAATAAAGGGTGTGCCAAAGGTTTCTGAGCAGTCTTAATCATCTGTTTTTCAGCTGCTGTTTCTCAGGTGGATAAAAGGGAGCCAAAGCTACCAAACTGTAGCAAAGAAGTGAAGGTGACTGCAAGGACAGAACACCTGCTTGATCCACTTAGGGAAAAAAAGTCCCTGAATTGTAACACCTGGGATTTTGCACCTTTTTCTGCAGTTTTAGATCTCTGCCTCCAGATGGAGTAAAAATCATAACAGCTGAAATACCTCAAAGTTTAGGTCTCTGCTTTTTAAGGCTCAAAGAAATACCTAAAGCAGTGTTTTTGTTTTGCACCTGACCAAAACAGACCTGTTTGGAGCCCAGAGCTGCCATGGAGCTCCCTTGCTGGGCTCCCCACCTTCCTTCAGTGCAGCCAAGGGAGTTCTGAATTCAGCAAAGTTGACCAGCAAATTCAATACAGCAGTCACCATCTTTTCAAATGTGATTTTTGTCCCAGCCCAACTAGAAGAGGCTGGTACTGACCTGAGAGAAACCTTTGTGTTCCTGATGCAGCAGCTGCACAGGACAGCAAACACAAGCCCTGTTCCCACCCTACCTGTGCTGGCTCAGCCTTCAGGCCGGGAGGCAGCAGCAGGGCTCTCCCTCCCCACACACAAACCTTCCCTTTGCACTCCAAACCCAGAAACTGAAAACTGGCATGAGGCCTCGACCCTGCTCAGAGAAATGTCCCTTGTCCCAGGCTCCCAGGGGCCAGCTTCACACAGAAAGTTCTGACACCAAACACTTCTGCAGGGCATTGGGTTCCTGAAAAGGGAACCACGGGGTGCTCAGCAGGTGAGTTTGATAGGAAACCACTCATTTGAGTACATAAGGGCTTATATAAATTTCTTTGTATTTTTTAATTTAATTTGTGTTTCAGAAAAAGGAAGTATTTTATACTCTCCCTCAACACATGCACCATGTAGCTTTTGGAGTGCCTCTCCTCAGAGGAACAGGACAGTAATTCCTGAGTGCCCAAAAGCAAACTGCTCTTCATACATATCCTGACCCTTGGCACAGCTACACACATCCCTCCAGCCAGGCTCCCACAATTCTGAGTACCGAGAAAACTCTCACAACAGACAGCTTCAATTAATTAGAAATGCAAACCAACAATTTGCATCCTGCACAAGAGCTGGGCAGCCGAGCCAAGGGGCCAAGGTGTGACCCTTGGGATGGCACAGGCACAGAGCCAGCAGGGCACAGGGGGACTGAAGGCACCAGGACAGAGCTGAGCCCACAGATGGGATCAGCCAGCCAAGGCCTGGATGTCCCTTCAGGTTCCCTATCAGCACAGTGGGAGGAACTCAAGGAGAGAGGGGAAAAGAATTGAGCTTGTAAAGTCAGTTCTTAATTAGCTGCTTTCCTCCTCCCTTCCCTGTCAGTGGCAGGTATCACACAGCAACTGCAGTAATCTACCTCAGGAAAGGGGAAGTGTCAGCTCTTCCAAGACACTTCCCCTGCCAAAAGCACCTCCACCTTCCCATCTGCAGCTGTAAGGCTGGAGAATCCTCCCCTGTGTCGCAAGCTCTGAGCTTGCTGACACTTTTCTGCTTAAAACCCAGAAGCAGCCAGTCCTGTGCATTACCCAGGTGGTGAATCTGCTTTAACAGAACCCTGCAGCTCCCATTGCTTAATATGGCAGTGAAAGAGCCTGAGAATGAAGCAACCCAGTAATTGCTGTAATAACGTTGTTCAGCCTCTTATGAAATCTGAGAGTTGCTCTCTAATCACCAAAACACAAAAAGGGACATTCAGCCCTTAAATGATGTGAACAATAGTGAAGTTACAGGTTCCCTTCAGCTTTTCCTTACATCAGAGCTTGGCGTTTCTGCGGCGCTGTTTTACGCCCAGCTCGCCGTGGCGCGGGGTTCGTGTGCCAGCTCGCCCTGGCCTGCTCCAGCCTGGCAGCACCAGCAGCACGTCTGCCTCAGAGCCTGCCCGGGGCTGCCAGGGCACCCATCCAACCCACCGTGTTGCACTGACACACCAAAATACAGAGACCCTAAAGGAAAGTGAATGCACCTTTGCACTGCATTCAAAAACCAAACAAACTAAAATCCTGTTCTGGTGTAGATTTTATTATTTGACCACTACTAACACACCAGTTTCTGTGAGTGCACTCTATTTCCAGAGTGTCAATGCTTGGGTCTCTGTAAGTGATTAAATTACACTTTTTAAACATTTCAGTTTTCACTTCCAAATTCCTCTCTCTTTCCCCGGGCACATCCTGCTGCACTGGTTCTTTGACCCCAGGCTAAGAGCCCACGGGCACGGGCAGTGCCTGGAGAACAACAGCACCAAAGCAGCCAGAACGAGCTGTGTGCCAGTCTGAGCACGGGCCTGAGAGCAGGGGAGCAGTCCCAGCCCTGGGCTGCAGCTCTGCCCCCAGCAGGGACACAGGGATTGTGCTCTCAGCAGGGACACAGGGATTGTGCTCTCAGCAGGGACACAGGGATTGTGCTCTCAGCAGGGACACAGGGATTGTGCTCTCAGCAGGGACACAGGGATTGTGCTCTCAGCAGGGACACAGGGATTGTGCTCTCAGCAGGGACACAGGGATTGTGCTCTCAGCAGGGACACAGGGATTGTGCTCTCAGCAGGGACACAGGGATTGTGCTCTCAGCAGGGACACAGGGATTGTGCTCTCAGCAGGGACACAGGGATTGTGCTCTCAGCAGGGACACAGGGATTGTGCTCTCAGCAGGGACACAGGGATTGTGCTCTCAGCAGGGACACAGGGATTGTGCTCTCAGCAGGGACACAGGGATTGTGCTCTCAGCAGGGACACAGGGATTGTGCTCTCAGCAGGGACACAGGGATTGTGCTCTCAGCAGGGACACAGGGATTGTGCTCTCAGCAGGGACACAGGGATTGTGCTCTCAGCAGGGACACAGGGATTGTGCTCTCAGCAGGGACACAGGGATTGTGCTCTCAGCAGGGACACAGGGATTGTGCTCTCAGCAGGGACACAGGGATTGTGCTCTCAGCAGGGACACAGGGATTGTGCTCTCAGCAGGGACACAGGGATTGTGCTCTCAGCAGGGACACAGGGATTGTGCTCTCAGCAGGGACACAGGGATTGTGCTCTCAGCAGGGACACAGGGATTGTGCTCTCAGCAGGGACACAGGGATTGTGCTCTCAGCAGGGACACAGGGATTGTGCTCTCAGCAGGGACACAGGGATTGTGCTCTCAGCAGGGACACAGGGATTGTGCTCTCAGCAGGGACACAGGGATTGTGCTCTCAGCAGGGACACAGGGATTGTGCTCTCAGCAGGGACACAGGGATTGTGCTCTCAGCAGGGACACAGGGATTGTGCTCTCAGCAGGGACACAGGGATTGTGCTCTCAGCAGGGACACAGGGATTGTGCTCTCAGCAGGGACACAGGGATTGTGCTCTCAGCAGGGACACAGGGATTGTGCTCTCAGCAGGGACACAGGGATTGTGCTCTCAGCAGGGACACAGGGATTGTGCTCTCAGCAGGGACACAGGGATTGTGCTCTCAGCAGGGACACAGGGATTGTGCCTCCAGCAGGGACACAGCGTCGGCTCCAGGTGCCCAGCACAAGTCGAGCCTGTAGGGGATTGTTCCAGAAGGGTGGAAAACCCCCTCAGACCTCTGACTGTTGTTTCCCTATCTGAAGCAGGCTGCAAGACCTCGGAGCACAAGGGCCAGCCGACAGAAGGGAAGTGGAGGCAGGCACACACGGTCCTACACAGTCACCTGCAAGGTGTGAGCAAGGCAAAGGCTTCAAATCTCCTCTCCCCACCTGCAGGGAAAGCCTTCTCCATCCTCGGGGGTGCCCTGTGCCTGCAACAGGGACCGTCCCCTAATGCCAGAACATCCAGCTCCTGCACTGAGTTTGGCAGCTGGTGATAAAAAGGCTGAAAACAAACAGAGCAAACCCGTGTTCCTCCAGCCTCATCTGCATGGGGCTGCTTTGCCTTGCAAAAGCTGCTCTTCAAAGGGGAGCTGTGCCAGCGCTCTCCTGTCATCAGGGACTGTGCCTGATGCAGGGGAGAGCTCCTGAGGCAAGAGGAAATATTGCAGTCTGCCCACGAGCAGAAATGTGGGATTGAGCACAGGATTCCCTGGCCACAGGCCCGAGGAAGCTGCTCAGCACTGTGGGGCAGCAGGCAGGTCCTGCTCTGGCTCCTGTGCACAGGGGTGTCCGGTCTCAGCAGAGGGGACTCACTCCCTCAGATCTTTGAGGAAAAACTTTCAAATTGTGTATGGAAAAGCCCAGGCAGAACAGACAGAAAAAGGCCTTGGCAGCCACTGCTCTCAGAACACTGAGACTACTTTTTCTTTTCTCCTGAATTTTTAAGAAGGGAGATGGGAATTTGCTTTCTTTTAAAGAAGGTGATAGAAATGGGAAATCACTTCATCCTCCACTGCTCAAAGCAGAGCTTTGTCTCAGTAGAAGAGTCCCAATATAATATGTCCCAATTTTGTCCCATGACTATTTTAGTGCTCTGAAGGCACTAAGTAGTCTGACTGTAAATGTGTGTAGAGCCAGGAGCACCGAGGGCTGTGAGGGGCAGTGGGCTCAGTCAGTCCTTGGGAGCACCACGGCAGGAAACAGCCACTGCAGCCGTTTTACTGCAATACTGAGTGACAGACTCACGTTCTGCTCTCATCCTACACGTTATTTAGAAGAGAGGATCTGTTCAAAGCACAACACTAAAGATGTCTAAATATAATCCAATTAATAATTGACAAGATAATCTTGATTAGCAGATATTTTCAAGTATCCAGCACCAGCTTTTTCAGGATGACATGAAATCCACACCCAGCCCGCAGAGGCTGCATCCCCCGGGAGGCAGAGGCAGGGCAGCCCGGTGCAGAGCACACCTGCCTTCCTCAGCACGACCCCACCTCCCAGGTGAATCACTGGCTGCGTCCGAGCCAGGAAGCGAGCGGGAGCGCGCTCTCCTACCCTGGCATGTGAGTCATTCCCAGGAATGAGAAAGCCAGTTGCTCCAGTTGCTCCTGGCCAGGGGAATTTTGGCTCTCTGATCAGGTATCACAAAAAAAAGAAGCCATCAGAAGCCCAAACTCTTACTGCCAGACATGGTTTGTTCAGCGACCCTCTCCCAGGAAATATTCTGCTGCCTGCTGTAGTTCCAAGATGCGCTTTGGAGGAGTCTGAGGCACTTTGGGGATGCAGCTCCGGGCGCAGTGGGAGGCGACAATGGTGACAGGTAAGTGAGCTCTGAGCGTCGGGAGAGGGTTCACTGGGCTGGTCAGTGACTCTGCTTGCACCTTTGGTCAGTGACTCTGCTTGCACTTTCTCACCCTTGGGTGAAAACGGGAATTAAGATAGAGTTGTTGAAAACCAGACTTGGAACCATAAACTGAATGTTGGATCAGTTAGAAGTGTGAAAAGTTCTCAAATAAGTGTGCCTTTACCAACCTTTTATTCATTCATACATTGTATTCATTACCTTATTGCAACTGGGAAAAAAAAATTGACTTCTACTAATCTTTCCTTCTAAGATACGACCTGAAGCGCAGGCAGGTTTCCGTAACTCACTTCCTGACACAGCTTAACTCATATAAAGTAATATTCAGTGACTACAGTTTCTGAATTTGCTATAAAAGGGTTTGTACTATACTCCCTTTCACCTCTTTCAGTACAGGAAAGCAGACTTGAGCTCTCTTCACTACATGAACAGAATAAACGTTCTCTTCCTTCGTACTTCACTCAACTCATGTTAAAACTTGTCAGGTTCACTGGAAAAACCACATCGCTCTGAATGAGCAACATCCAGACTAGATCTATGAGTCTCACAGCTTGGGAAATTTCTCAGGTGCTTGCAAAAACCTCTGTCTCTTCAGGAGATTTCTTATTGAAAAAGCTGTTTCTGGTTTTGGAGCGCGATCCGAGGGTTTGTGAAAACATGACTGGTTTGTGCCCTACAGGCCCTGCAGCCAGGGTCCTTACGTGTGCTCTGGCTGGAAACTGGGAGCATTTCATGCTTTTTTCATCTTTTTAAAGAGGATTCTGCAATCTTCTTTAGAAAGGGAAGCCGGGAAACTCGGGCCACCTTTGGTTGATGTCGCTGATTCACTCCCAGGCACTGGCCCCGAGCACAGAAAGTGCCAGAAGTTCTCCGGTCAGGAGAAGCTTCTCCTCCCCTCGCAGTGCGGGTGGGCCAGCAGCCCTGCGGCCCCGGACAGAGCCTCTCCTGCCTCCGCACCCCGTGGGGAGGGGGCGGCAGCAGCCGGGACAGCCCCCGGCATGGGGGAGCTTCTCGCAGAGGGGAGAGAGGCTGAAGGGTGTGTGGGGACCTCAGACACAGAAACCCTCTGTTTGCGTCGGGGCCGGCAGGAAAAAAGCTGCAAATTCCAGCAGCATCAGCCATGAGCCCTCCTCCCTCCCTCCCTCCCTGCGCAGGGCTGCCCGGCCCGGCTCGGCCCGGTGTCCCGGCCGGGCTCCCTATCCCGGCTCAGCCCGGTGTCTTTGCCGCGCTCCCTATCCCGGCTCGGCCCGGTGTCTCTGCCGCGCTCCCTATCCCGGCTCGGCCCGGTGTCTCGGCCGGGCTCCCTATCCCGGCTCGGCCCGGTGTCTCTGCCGAGCTCTCTATCCCGGCTCGGCCCGGTGTCTCTGCCGAGCTCCCTATCCCGGCTCGGCCCGGTGTCTCTGCCGAGCTCCCTATCCCGGCTCGGCCCGGTGTCCCGGCCGGGCTCTCTATCCCGGGCTGCCGGGGCCCTGCGGGGCAGGGAGGGAGCGGGAGCTCAGCCGGCCCAGCCCAGCCCAGCGCCCGCAGCCGCCGCTGCTGCCACACCCGTGCCGGGGCTGCGGCTCCGGAGCTCCGGGGAGTGCCCGGGGAGTGCCCGGCCCGCGGGAACCGGGAGCGCGACCC
>VZRZ01003271.1:122770-140236 GCA_013398175.1 Climacteris rufus
CTGGCACTGGCAATAGCACCAGCACCAACACTCTCCCTGGCACTGGCACTGGCACTGGCACTCTCCCTGGCACTGGCACTGGCACACTCCCTGGCACGGGCACCAGCACCAACACTCTCCCTGGCACTGGCACTGGCATGGGCACTGGCACTCTCCCTGGCACGGGCACTGGCACTCTCCCTGGCACTGGCACTGGCACTCTCCCTGGCACGGGCAGCGCGCTCCGTGGCAGCACCGGGGACGCTCCTGCTCACCCGCTCAGAGCCTGGGGAGCCTCAGCCGGCCCCGCTGAGGCCGTGCAGGGGCTCAGCCCCCCCTGCTGCCTTCCCGCTGGGGGCTCAGGGGAAGCGCCCCCAGCACCACAGCACGGCCCCCGCTGCCAGCAGGTCCTGTGCGGCCACAAGCAGCCAGCAGCATCTTCTAGAAAGAAGGAAACGTTCCAGACTTCCTTTCCTCCTTGCTAATTAGAGGCTGCCTGACTGAGAAAACATTCATTATCCCAGCCCTGCCAAGCACTGCGTTGAGCTCTGTTTTTTGTCCAAAAACAACAAGCAGCCAGGAATTGCACGCCAGCTCCTCTGGCAGGGACAGCAGCTGCTCAGCTGCCACCCAGGTGACCCTGCTGTGGGCACGGCTCTCTTCAGTGCCACCCCGGGAGCTCTGGAGCTGCACCCTGGCACCGCTCTCCTTCCCCAGCTCTCTGGAGGTGGCACTGAGGTGCTGGGCCCTCAGAGCCCCCCTGCACACAGGGCCATGGCCCAGCACCCTGGGCAGACCCACAGGGGCTGCTGATGGTCCCTCCTGCCCTTGGGCCGTGCACAGGGCACTTGCTGGGATTCCTGCAGCAAAGGGCTGGGAAGCATTCCTCCAGCATCACCTGGGAGCTGCAGTGCCCGTGCAAGGGGAAAGTCATGCAGCTTTAGGTTCTGCAAATAAGCTTAAAAAACAATCCTACGGTAACAATTCACAACAGGTATTAGATTTTGTTACCTCTGCATAGAAAATCCAATTCCAAGTGGGCAATATAATCCATGAACTTTTAGTGAGGAACAGTTCAAAAGACAGAAAAAAGAAAGAACTTGATAGCTCAAGCAACATCTCATGTCAGAGCTGTCCCACACAGGGGACAAGTCAGGTTTGTTATCATTCGCTGGAAATGATAACAACATTAATGACTACATCTGGACAAAATATTCCAAAATATTTGAGAAGAGAGAGAGAGAAAATTAGGCTCGGAGAAAATTAGATTTGCCCAAATACTTTTAGTAATTCTTTTTAAAGTGAGGAAATCATGTCATCCTAAGGGCATATTCCCCCAAAGTGGGAACTGTGCACCCTGGGTGGTATTACTGAATGCTTCCTGCAGTGTTTTGCTGCCCCTGGTGCAGCTGCACCACAGGGAGTGACAGCTGCCAACAGCTGGGAGGTTTCAGGTGCAGCGCAGGGCTGAGGGACAGCCCCGAGAGCACGGTCAGGGGTTGCTCTGAGGCCAGGAACCCCCAGCCCGGGCACCGAGCCACGCGTGGCACTCGCAGCCTCGCTGGCAGAGGAGCTCTGAGCCCGGCTGGGGGGCTCTGCAGGGGACAGGGCCAGCCTGGGCCAGCGTCCCTGCCCGCAGCCTGTCCCAGCACCGAGGGGCAGCAGCTCCCCTGGGCACCCTGCCACGGGTGCAGCTCAGGCCTGGGGAGGTGCGTGCCCTGACCACAGCGATGGAGAGGCCGGGCAGGGCAGGACAGCAGCCTGGAGACAGCAGCCAAAGGCACAGGGAAGCCGGCTCAGCCTGGGCAGGATGCTGTGCTGCTCCCAGACATGCGAGAGGAGAGCCAGGCTGGAAACGAGGGGAAGCTCAAGGAGGAACCCGAAAACACAGAAGAGGATTTCATGCCAGATGCTGAGGCGGACGAGCAGCTTTCTGAGCAGAGGCTGGTTCCTGTTTCTGGCTCTAAGACAGGCACTGCAAGCCACGGCTGGGGACAGTTATAGCCCAGTCCCTTCAGCCTCTGCACTGCAGCTGGTGGGGCACAGAGCGTTCCTGGCACCGGGCACCAGCCCAGCCTGGCCCAGGGACCAGGATGGCCACAAAAACGCCAAAAGCACAGCAGAGCAAGAAGGGCAACTCACTGATGGAGGCAGCAATTCCAACAGGAATTTCAGGTTATTCCACTGTGCATTACCAGCACATTAACATACATCTTCAGCAAAAGGGAGACACACCATTTGTGACAGAGGCCTCCAAAGAAGGGAAAGGTGGCAGTGCCCTGGTTACAAGAGAAAACACTAAGAAGGACAAAGAGATGCAGGCAGGAAAACAGAACATCAGCATTTGCTCAGGGAGTGCAGGACGGGTGTCAGGCTGCACAGAGCAGTGACACAGGCTCCACATCTGCCTGCCCAGCTCGTGCACACATGCTCTCACCCTGCACCGATGGTTTTCTCCCCTACATCTTTACAAAGAACTCCATGATTGGATTCTGACAGGCAACAGAAAAGAACAGCACTGCTGCCAGTCAACAGCAGCTTTAATATCTGCCCCACATGTCTGTTGCTGCATTAACCCTGTCATTTACCTAACCCTGTGGTGATGAATGCAAAGGAACTGCAAGAAGCCACACATCAACATGTTCTGTGCTCAGAAAAAAACCTCACTTAAGACTCTGCAGCCCCATGACCTAGAATAGCTGGACTAGGTCACAGAGAGAGGTTTCCTAATTTTAAAAAGTTTTAAATAAGATGAAAAAATATTAGAGATGAGGATACACAATTTCTTTAAACAAGAAAGCAACTTCAAGCCTTAGTCACTAGAAAAACTCTGCAGTCATTCCCTACCTACCTGGCACTGAAGGCTGCCATGCAGCCTGTTATTTCATTTCTCCTCTGAAGTTACATCAGTCATGCACATAAACCGGTCTGTCCACATCAGCAGCAAGAGATTATCTCACCAACCACCGAGCGAGTGCAGAAGCTACAAGAACTAAAATGTATTGTGGTTTACAAAGCTACTTGAATAAAGGAGCAGCTTCTAGTGCATCTTCAAAGCCATCCAAGCAGAATATATTTGTATAGAAAATAGAGACAGCTGCTTAGGACAAAATTGGTAAGAAAAGTGTCCAGAGAACTGGCCAAGGAGAGAAAAGCCAGCCCTGCTGAGCACGAAAATACTGCATTCAGACAAGTAAAAAATCCACAATTAGACTACACAGTCAGCAAGCATTTACAAAATACCCTAAAATACTCTTTAAAGAGATGACAATCTTCATCTCCTGTTGTAAGCGAACACACAAAAACCAGGGGGTTCTCCACACAGCATAAATTTGTTCCTACTTCTGGAGTCTGCAACAGAATTGTCTTTATCAGAAAGAATGAAGCTACTGGAGTACAGAGGTGCACCAGCTCTGGCTCAGACAGGCCTTGCTCACCCACCCCAGCATGTAAATAATGAAGCCCCACTGGTCTGAGTGCTCTGCCCACCACAGCCCCCCTCAGCCTGCCAGACTTCCCCAGGAAACACCTTCGGACAGCTGAGCCTGAGCAGGATCATTGCTGTGCACCCCATCTGCTGTCACAGCCCTGTGCACCCCATCTGCTGTCACAGCCCTGTGCACCCCCTCTGCTGTCACAGCCCTGTGCACCCCATCTCCTGTCATAAACCAGCCCTGTGCACCCCATCTGCTGTCATAAACCAGCCCTGTGCACCCCATCTGCTGTCACAGCCCTGTGCACCCCCTCTGCTGTCATAAACCAGCTCTGCAGCACCCCAGCACCTCCTGCAGCTCTGCACAGACCTGTTTGGTGAAGCCTCTAAAGCTCGGAGCTGCAGCAGCACAGGGAGAGCCTCTGGTGGGCAAGGAGGGCAGGGGGCTGCGGGTGCTGCCTCTCCTGTGCCCCTGCAGGCACCAAAGCCTCTGCTGAGCTCAGATGTGCCGGCAGGGCACAGGCCCTGGTCACGAAGCCCAGCTGGCACAGGTTACACTGGTGAAGAGTTTGCTGCTTTCCTTTCCAACCCACAGTTTGCTGAGATCATTTTGGAACATGTTTTAACGTTAAAACCACCAGGAGTAAGGAGCCACAGAGAGATCCATGCAAGGGCTCAGTGCTGGCTGGTCTCACAGCAGCACACAGGCTCCCAGGGGCGCTCCCCAGTGCCTGGCTGTACCTGGGCAGTGGGAGGGTGGTCACATCACCCTGCCGGGGACACCTGGGCACTCGGAGGGTGGTCACCCCTCCCTGCCGGGGACACCTGGGCACTCGGAGGGTGGTCACACCTCCCTGCCGGGGACACTGGGCAGTCGGAGGGAGGGTGGTCACCCCTCCCTGCCGGGGACACCTGGGCACTCGGAGGGTGGTCACACCTCCCTGCCGGGGACACTGGGCAGTCGGAGGGAGGGTGGTCACCCCTCCCTGCCAGGGACACCTGGGCACTCGGAGGGTGGTCACACCTCCCTGCTGGGGACACCTGGCAGTCGGAGGGTGGTCACCCCTCCCTGCTGGGGACACCTGGCAGTCGGAGGGTGGTCACCCCTCCCTGCTGGGGACACCTGGGCACTCGGAGGGTGGTCACCCCTCCCTGCTGGGTACACTGGGCAGTCGGAGGGTGGTCACCCCTCCCTGCTGGGGACACTGCCAGGTCTCCACCACGGCTACGCCCGGGCAGGATCAGCAGGGCTGGGTGGGATTCACTGCAGAACGGCTCTCCAGGCTCAGGAGATGGGACACTGCAGCTCCTGCCAGCCACCCAGCCTTCCCTGCCGTGTCCGGAGGGAGCAGGGAGCCTGCCAGCCCGGCAGCCCCCCCAGCACCGGCGGTGCAGGGCCGGGGAGCGCAGAGGCGCCTGAGCAGGAGCTGCGGGACCAGCACGGGAGCAGCTCCTGGCACGGCCCGCGAGGCACAGACAGCCCAGCACAGCCTGCCTGGGGACTGCCGGCGCTCCCTGGGGTGGAGAGAGGCGTTCTTGTCTGGGCAGAGCTCCTGCCCCCGTGCTGGAGCCGCGTCTGTGCCGGCGACTGCAGCCCAACCTCCGCGGCAGCTCCCGGCTGCAAATCCACGGGCTGAACCCCGAGATCCAGCCTGACAGCCAGAGGAGTCGAGAAACAGCACCCTGGAGACAGGACACTGCTCACAAGAAGGAAGGAAACTGGATTTTGATGCGTGCTGAACAGGGCTTGTTGCGGATGGCCCATCCCTGCCGAGAGCACAGCCCGGGATGCAGAGGGACGGGAACGGGACGGACGGACGGACGGGAACGGGACGGACGGACGGGAACGGGACGGACGGGAACGGGACGGACGGACGGGAACGGGACGGACGGACGGACGGACGGGCAGCGCGGGGGAGAGGGCAGAGGGGGGCCACAGAGATCCCTGCCGCAGGAGCCTCCCCAGCAGTGCCAGGAAACAGCCACCCCATGTGAAACCAGAGACAGAACCTCGGGAGAGGGGCGGGAAGACCTCCTGTCTGTGCAGGGAGACACATCCACTGAAATGCCTGGAGCTGGGTTTTTACAGCATCCACCTTGTGACAGCGTCCACCTGCAGGAATGGAGACAGAGATGGAAAAAGAAAGGAGCCCTTTTTTGACAGGACTTAGAGCAAATCCCTTTGGACCAGAGTAACATCGGTACACGTGCAGTGCGTTCCACACAGATCTGTGCCCAGCCCCTGGAATCCTGCAGCATTTCCCGGGGCTACAGCACAGGGACAGGGGAGTCACCTCCTGCTCTGCCCCCAGTCCCAGGAAACACCTCCTGTGCCTCACTGACTTCTCTGCACTGAGGATTCAGGAGAGCACTTTCCCGAAGAGCCTGAGAACAAGGAGTTTTCCAGGGACCAGGAATTATGCAGACTTAAAAGAAACTCTGAAAAGCAGGGAAATAAGCACCTTATTTGCATAAAGACTTAGATATGCATCTTTTCATAAAATCACATATTCTTTTGATCTCTGCACCACCTGGGCAGAAAAGAGAGCTTCAAATGCTGAACAACAGTAAAACATGATGGGTTACTGCTGCTCAGACCCAGAGAAAACAAAATACCTACAACACCCCTGGCAGTCTTGTTACTGTCAGAGCAAACAGTGCCAGGCAAGAAGCCAGACTGATAAAAGGCTAAAATATCTGAATTAAAGGTTTTCCTGATGCTTTCACACATGATAGCTTGCTTTGGTGCCATCTGGTGCCACACAATGGGTTCCTACATGGGGATGGCACCTCAAACAGCTTCTGATCTGCAAAAGGGCTGCAGGAATTCCAGCCTCTCTTCACTCCCATGAGAGCAGTCAGGTCTGGTGGAATTGCTGAGATCTCAACTATTTTGCTAGTTTTCCTACCAAAACTTGTAAGCAACAAAGTGAAGCACAGAAAAGTTACTGCATTTGCATACTGGTAGAGAAAGCCCACGCTGGAGCACAGCCTTACAAACTGGTATTGGCAAAATCCCTTTGAACAGTGTCACACACTGTGATGCCATCATGGCCTCAATGAGTTTGTGCAGGTTTCAGCGCTCCCTATGTGCCAGTTTCCATGAGAAAGGAACAGGAACTTGCCATTTCCACCCCAACTTGGGGGATACACTATGAAGTTATACACACATAGAATTACAGAAAAAGCTTTTTTACTTCAAGAAGTGAGAGATTATAAACTTTTAAAAAATCCCATTCTTGGTCATCCCTCACTGAAATGAGTGAGGATGGGGCAACGAAGACCCCAACAACAGAAGCACTGTGCAGTACCCAGAGATGAGCCCTAGCACACCTCAGCCCTTTCCTGGGAATTCCACAGGAAGCTCCTTTCACAAAGCTCCTCTACCTACAGGGGACAGGAAGGTGGACTCTTGTGTTCTGCTTTGGTTTTAATTTGGATTTCTTTTCCCCAGAACATCACCCTGGCACAGCCTCTGCTGCATCCCAGATCCACGGCTGCCAGAGGGACTCCTGAAGAGCACTTCACTGAAAACCTACAGCAACGCACAGGATGGGGTACAATTTGTCCTATGGAAAACTGCCAGGTAAAATAACAATGACAATATGAGTGATTGTAAGTGTTTACTTTATTCCTGTCAGTTCCTACCAACACTTGAAAGCAGTAAGTCATTCCAGCACAGGCTGGAGTACTGCCCAGCGCTGCCCACAGCCAGCCAACCTGGTTTGCCTCACCAGCCAAAGGCCGAGCATAAACAGCATGAAACAAAATGTGCTGTCATTTTATGACAGAGTTTATTAGTCTGAAGCTTTTTCACAAACATTTACACATGAAATCTTAAAATCCCCTAGAGACTGCGAGTTTTAAATACGTTTAAGTAAACTCAGTTTAAATGAGAGTTGTGATAGGCCTGAGGAGTCTCCTGATGAACATCTCAGCTCACAAGTCACATTCTGACAAGAGAGCCAAGAGCTGACAGTGTGTGGTCCTGATTCATGGTTCACCCGAACAGCTCCAGCCTGCCCGGAGAGAGAGGACAGTTCTAAACTGGCCCCATTTGTGAAACACCAGAAACGAGCTTTAAAGGTGTTGTTTTGCCTCCTTCCCACAGCCAGCCGCCCCAGCCCAGAGAACGGCAGCTCGGCCAACGGCAGCGCCGCGGGGAGCTCCGCGCACGACGAGTTCACCACCATCGTGCTGCCCGTGCTCTACCTCGTCATCTTCCTGGCCAGCCTGCTGCTCAACGGCCTGGCCGTGTGGATCTTCTTCCACATCAGAAACAAGACCAGTTTTATATTTTACCTCAAAAACATCGTGGTCGCAGACCTGCTCATGACGCTGACCTTCCCATTCAAGATCATCCAGGACTCGCAGCTGGGACCGTGGCACTTCAACTCCTTCCTGTGCCGCTACACCACGGTGCTGTTCTACGCCAACATGTACACCACCATCGTGTTCCTGGGGCTCATCAGCATCGACCGCTACCTGAAGGTGGTGAAGCCCTTCGGAGACTCCAGGATGTACAGCATCACCTTCACCAAGGTGCTGTCGGCCTGCGTGTGGGTGGTGATGGCCTTCCTGGCGCTGCCCAACCTCATCCTCACCAACGGCTACCCCACCAGGAGGAACATCGACGACTGCCTGAAGCTGAAGTCTCCCCTGGGAGTCAAGTGGCACTCGGCCGTCATCTACATCAACACCTGCATGTTCGTGGTGGTGCTCATAGTGCTCATAGGGTGCTACATTGCCATCTCCAGGTACATCTATAAATCCAGCAAACAGTTCATCAGCTCCTCCAGCCGGAAGCGGAAGCACAACCAGAGCATCAGGGTTGTCGTGGCTGTGTTTTTCACCTGCTTTTTGCCCTACCACTTGTGCCGAATACCCTTTACTTTTAGTCATCTGGACAAAATTTTAGATGACTCTGCACATAAAATCTTGTATTACTGTAAGGAAATGACCCTGTTCCTGTCTGCCTGCAACGTCTGTCTGGACCCAATCATTTATTTTTTTATGTGTCGATCGTTCTCACGAAGGCTGTTCAGGAAATCCAACATGAGAACCAGGAGCGAGAGCATCAGGTCCCTGCAGAGCGTCAGGAGGTCAGAGGTGCGCATCTACCACGAGTACACCGACGTCTGAGGCACCCACAGAGACTCTGCTGATTTGTGAGTGTTTGTATATCGTGTAAATAAAACGTCTCTTTGAGTATCTGACCATGGAAGCTCACTGAGGAATGTGCAGACAGGTTCAGCTTTTCTGTGTCCACTCACCAACATCCGCCTCAAATTCCATCCCCACAGGGACCGGGCTCGCTCTGTGGGGCTCGGGGGCTGTTTTGGTCTGTTGGCTGAGTTGTTTAGAGGCCAAGCTAAGGCTTCCTCAGCTCAGAAAACAACGCAGAGCTCAGGGGGCTCCAGCTCAGAAAACCGTGCAGAGCTCAGGGGGCTCCAGCCAGGACGGGCTCTCCGGCCTCGGAGCGGATCAGTGAGAGGAATCAGCATCCCCGGCTGTGGCGGCTGCAGGGGAGGGGAGGAGGTGGCACAGCCCCCTGGGGACCCCGCTGTGCCCGGGGCTCGGTGCCCGGTGCTGTGTGCCCGGTTCAGTGCCCGGTGCCAGCCCCCGTGTGCCCGGTTCAGTGCCCGGTGCCAGCCCCCGTGTGCCCGGTTCAGTGCCCGGTGCCAGCCCCCGTGTGTCCCGGCCGCGCGTCTCCGCGTCCCCGGCGCTCTGGGACGGGCAGCACCGTCTCGCCCAGCGCTGGTACCGAACCTCCCAACCCAGCAATGTGCACAGGGATCCTTTTGTCCTGGCCGGGGACTGAATCGGGTCTGTGTGGAGCCAAAGCTGCCGGGACACGCACGAACCCAGCGGGCAGGCGGGGTGGCCGGAGCCGGCAGGAGCCTGAGCCGCCCGTGCCCTCAGCCAGCCCGGGCTGCAGTGCAGCTGCACAAGCAGGAGGTGGCAACAGCCCATGGGCCAGGGCCTCACACACACACTTCCCTTCTAAGACATCAAAAAGGGGTTGACAAGAAACCCTGAAAATGCAGCACTCAAATAACAAGACTAAGTTCTGCATGAGAACATCTTTGATTAAGTTTTCCACTGAAACAAGGGTTTCTCCTATTTATTTTTTTTAAGCACTGTTGGTTCAGATTTTGGTTTATGAATAATTAAGAAGTTGAAATAAAAGTATGATAATATCTGGATTAATGCAAGTATTATAAAACCACTTACATTGTACAGGGGAGAACATTTCTGGAAAGGAAGACAGGATATTTTGAGTATTTATCCTACTTTAAATAAAAATACTTGAAATGGCTAAAATACCACAGATAAACCCTGTTTCCCAATAAGATCTGTAGATCTCCTGTTCACACACTCCCTCAAAGACTAGTTCTGGGACCAAATCTGCCATCTTGCACCCTAAGCAGTCCATGCACACACAAACCCATATTAAGAGAACCATTTTGGGCACTGAATTGCATAGTTTAAATTCTCACAAGCACCAAATTAAATGGAATGATAATATTTAGAATTGGAAGATCAGTTCTGTATGCAGACATGCCGAACCAAAGTCTCTTAGGTCTTATATGGTTAAAGATTGAGTGCTTCTGGTCTCCCTTTTAGCACTGTGAACCACCCCGGCTCTCTGGCCTGTTCCATTGTGCCCAATAATTGCTGTGTTCAATTCACAGTGAGCTGTCCCAGGTGGGTGCTGCACTTCCCACACAAGCCCAGCACAGCCCACAGAGCCCCTCAGGGAGCAGTCTCTGTTTGTTCCCAGCCAGAGGACACGAAGGGCAGGGAGGCTGCAGGGCTGGGGTTCTCCCTGGCGCAGCCTGGAGCTGCTGCTGCCGAGCAGAGGGGGCTGCACACACGGCCAGATGGGCCCTGAGTCCCTTTGGGCTGCTGGCTGCCCTCCTGGCAGGAGGCACACCGACTAAAGGATGGATTTTCCTGGGATTTCCTCCGAGGAGAGACAGTCCTGCTGATCCCTCATAAGAACTTTGCACCAAGCTGTTACCCAGAGCAGCCACTCTGCTCAGGTGAGGGATGGCTTTCAGAGAACAGCCTCAGGAATGGTCCCCCCTTCCCAGGGCACCAAAGGGATAAAGCAGCCAGCAGTTCCTGAGAAGTGTGGACACCAAAGGGATAAAGCAGCCAGCAGTTTCTGAGAAGTGTGGACACCAAAGGGATAAAGCAGTCAGCAGTTCCTGAGAAGTGTGGACACCAAAGGGATAAAGCAGCCAGCAGCTCCTGAGAAGTGTGGACACCAAAGGGATAAAGCAGCCAGCAGTTCCTGAGAAGTGTGGACACCAAAGGGATAAAGCAGTCAGCAGTTTCTGAGAAGTGTGGACACCAAAGGGATAAAGCAGCCAGCAGCTCCTGAGAAGTGTGGACACCAAAGGGATAAAGCAATCAGCAGTTTCTGAGAAGTGTGGACACCCATATGGGAAGGGGAGACACGGCCATGCCCTCCCAGCACCCAGGCTGGCCAGGACCAGCCTCTGCTTTGCAGCCTGACAGCTCTTCACTGCAAAACCACCCCAAAAGCAGTTTCCTTGATCTTGACAGGGTGTGTCTGTGATAATCCTCCATCCCTGCTTTGTACACACACTCACATACATGACAGCTCTTTGAAGATGCTGTTTGTGAAATATTTTCCCAGGGCTAAAAATGAATTATACAACAATATCCCAATCCCCAAATACCAGATAACTATATTTAATTTGTCCAGATTTGACATGGAATTTTGGTCTTTAAATGTTCATCTTGAAAGAAAAAGCTACAGAGAAGTCTGTGGGGAAAGTCTCAGGCCCTGAGCTATCGCTGCCATCTCAGAGAGCCACGCCAGGGCAGACAGGGATGTAAACTGTGGCTGTGCAGTCCCAGAGCCCCATTTTTAAGAGGAAACACGGTTTTCTGGGTGGAAGTACAGCAGCAGATCTGACCCAAGAATGTAAGGAGCAATTCTTAACAACTGAACAATTCATGAACATTTGGGATTTTTTTCATTCAGGAAGCTTTGCATTACAGTGTTTGTAATTCAAATGTAATTATATTTGACATACTCTGATTGAGTAGCTCAGGCAGAATTCTCCATGCCAGGGGATTATTGTGGGAGAAATACAATTTGAACCCGTGCTCAGAACCAGCTCCAGATCACTGCTGGTGCAGGACTTTTGTCACTACATACATGATACCCTCTAATTCTGAGGTTTCTCTAGTAAGCACCTTTCCAGTGGCTCTCCACCAGTGCAGCTTCACAGGAATCCTGGGAAAGGAAACTAAAGTCACCCAAAGTTATAAAAATCTTTGCATTGGCACCCACCAGCCTCTCATGCTGGATTAAGCAGTGGGAGCTGTGCAAGCAGTGTGGCCCTGACAGGCTCACCCAGCCCTGTGTCAGTGTTGGGAGCATAAAACAGTGAAGAAAATGCAAAACTCAACGTGCAACGGAGCCCTTGGTGCAAGCACAGAAACCAGATGGAGATCTTGTGGTTTGTGTTAAGCAGAAATGCTTTGTAAACCAAGTGCACCTCCTACCTAGATACATATATATATATATATATACATATATACATATATATTCTGTACAACACACCCACAAACAACAGAAGGCTTGACTACACCCCCCCCCTGCCCAGAACTGTGCACAGTTGTGGTTATTGTGGTGTAAAAGGTACCCCAATTTCAGATCTAACTGGGGGATGAGACTGACACAAAAAGGCAGGGTCAGATCGAGGGGTTTGTCCTCCTCGCCCTCCCCAGCAGAGCCAGCATTTGGGAAGTGTTTTGTCCTCACCCACGCTGGGTGTTAACCCAGGCTCCGCTCGTGGCTGCAGCTGTGCTGGTGCTGCTCTGTCACCACCAGCAGTGTCAGAGAACCCTGCGTGCTGCACTCACTAACCCGTCCTGGTCCCGATCCCCACTGGCTTCTTGAAAGTGGCCAGACCTACAGTTCACAGACCATTCACCCACCACGTGCTGGGCCTGAAGTTGCACTTTTGCAGCATTAAATTGACATATTTGGCAGGATTGCCATGGATAAATTACTGCAGAGATACTAGTGTGAATCGACCAAGGCAGGGATAGAACAGGGCCAGAAATGGTGGAAGGATGAGAACAAGATAGTGAAGGAAAAGGTAAAAAAAAAAAAAAAAAAAAAAAAAAAAAAAAAAAAGGGAAAAAGAAAAGGAGTTAAATTTGCAGTTTNAAAGAAATAAGGGAAAAAGTAAAGGAGTTATATGTGCAGTTTTCGAGGAGAGTTTATCTTGTGTGCAAAAGGAAATCAAAAGCTCCCCATTTCCTGAAAAGGTTACAGATGTAGAAGGTATAACTCTGAAGTCAGAAAATGAAGTACTTTAAAAACCATTGTCTTTTGAGAGAGATACAGGAGAAATTGCAAAAATGATGTAGATGTTCTTTTAAGTAAAAATGTGCAACTAGAAAAACTACTGTCTGTGGCTGAAAGACAAGAGAATCAGCTGCAGGAAAGCCTACTTTGATGAATTATGGAAAATTACTTAATCAAATCCCACACAAAGCATTTTCTAATCCAGTCCAGCACAGCCCCATCCCTCAGTGCCCCTCTGGGCCTCCTGCCACCCCAGGAGGCAAAATGTGCCTGGGACCGAGCAGGGACAGCCCTGGGGGGCGAGCTCCAGCCTCATCCCTGCAAGGCCTGGGGGGCTGTTCCAGCAGGATGCACAGACACCCACCCAGCACCACCACAACTGAGCAGAAAAGATGTGCTGGCAGGTTAGACAGGGTAAAAACCCCAACCAGAACACTGCAATACTTCTGTAATTAGCCTGCCTTCTAGGGGGATTATCCTAGTAAAATATTTGTCTTGTTCATCCTGCTTTCAGCAGTTTGCAGAGCTTGGTCCCCGGTCCAGGACGATGTGTGTGCCTCAGGCTCAGCAGCACTGGCAGCTGTGGTGGGGCACCGGCAGGGCCCAGAGGCACTCACAGCACTCACAGGGCAGTGGCTCGTGCCAGGATCCTGCACTTAGAGCACAAGGGAGAGGGCAGCGGCCCCACTCCTGTCAGCAGAGCTGCAGAGCTGCCCCTCCCCTGCCCTGCAGCCCCCAGAGCACCTCCAGCCCTTGTCGCCCTGCCCTGACAGCCCAGCCGTGTCCTCCCCTCTCCGCCCCTGGGACAGAAATCCCTCAGCAGGACCACCCCAACAATTCCTTTCCTAGGCCCTGGGCTCAGACCAAGTGTTAAAGAGCTTCTCTTAATGAAACAACCAGCAGAAGGGAATGTTGGATTTTGGGGGAAGAAGCAGACTCGTATGGCTAAAGGTAAAATACATCATCAGTTTGTTCTTAAGGCATCAACAGTGCATGGTATAGATCAGGGCCTTCCAGTAACCCTGCTCACTGCCTGCTTTCTTCTCCTTTGGGGCCACATCTTTCGAGCCTTCCCCATTCGGTGTGGCTGCATTTGGAGAGCTGCCCATGTTTGTGCAGCAGCGAGCCCAGGGCTGGCCCTGCTGCCCAGAGCCCTTCCAGCTCTGCAGGCACAGCTCAGCTACCCCACGCACCCTGAGCTCGTCAGCCTCTGCCCTGGACAACTGCTCGCTTCTCACTGCAAAAAATGATCTGTGCTGCCACATTTAATCCACCCCAGCATGCAGCTAACACTGAAACACTGCACTGCCCCCTCCTTTGGGCTTCCCATGCTCCAGGAGTGCACACTCCACTCCCTCCCTGCAGGCAGGGTCTGACTGACTTACTTGGTTCTAGCTCAACAATTCTAAACAAGTTTCAGCCAAGAATGGCATTTCAAACCAAAAAGCACAGCCATACCATTAAGAAAGCCTACAAAAACAGAATTTCAGAATATAAACTATGAACATTCAAAGTGTAAAAGTATAAAACTACTCACAAACACAACCTTTGATCAACTCAGTCTGCCAGGACTGTTCAAATGCACTGTTCAAATTAGGGAACAAACTTGACAGTACATGAAGTGTTTTGTTTTGTTTGAATTTGGGTTGTGTTTCAAGTACAAAGGCTGCCATCAGGTGCCCCAAATAAATAAATACAACAGAAAAAAAAAAAAAAAACAAACCCAAAACACCTAGAAAAATACTAGATCAGATCAAAGCTCAATGAGAGGGAGACAGGCAGTGTCCCCACAGGGCCGGACACAGATGCTGTTTACAGCAACCATAACACCCTTGGACACTTACCATGGACAGGGGAACTTGTGGGCTGCTCAAAGCTTTTTCTCCTCTACCTCAATGCATTAACACACATAACGTTGTGTTCTTCACTCACCACTCAAGGCAAACAGTGTCATCTTCATTCCTTTCTGGGCAATGAAGTAGGTGAGTTGCAGGCACTGCAAGCCCAAGCAGCAGGGTCACAGTGACCGTTCAGAGACTCACTACATTTATCTGGAATAGTTTGGGTTCTGCACCCCAAAAAAGTTTTGCAAAGCACAGAATATAGCCCTGGACTGTGCAAGAACTAAATGGCAACTTCTGACTTCGACCCAAAGAAAGTTCCCCTCCAGAAAGCAGGAACACACCCTTCTGTTCAGAGGCAGCCTGTGTTTGACAATTGTTCTGCACTCTCATCCGGGGTGCAGTTCTGTTACATCAGGAGAGCCAAACAGAAATTGTTCTAAAAACGTCTCCTGAAACGTCATGGGAACTGCTCTGAAAGTCACAGGACCAGGCACAGCAAGCAGGACTGGCAGGAAGCCTGGGCATGGAGAGTGGGGTGTGGGAAGTTCCCTGGGTCACTGGGCTCTGGAGTTCGCTGTGTCCCTGCAAAGCCAGGAGCCTTCCCAACACCGCTGGTGGGAATCCACTGCAGCAGCCCCCTGCTGACACTGAGCCAAGTTGCTCTCTATGGATGAGTTGCATCATAAACACAGTGGTGCTGGATTCCTTCAGAGCATCCCAGTCGGCACGAGGCAGCAGGTGCTTCCACACTCACTCACCCCACCGGCCCAGGAGGGCTCAGCCCAGCAGTGCTCCCTCCCACAGCTCCAGCACACAAATTAAAGACGAGGAGAGGCACCAGGGGCCTGCCCTGCCCGTGGTGTCTGACACATCCTTCCTCAGGCTGGGCTGGGAAGGAGCAGCAGCCCGGCCACGCGCGGTGCCGGGGCCACGGTGCTGCACCTCCTGTCCTGGAGCCCTCTCTGCGTTTGCCTGGGGGGAGACTGCAGCAGGACGGGGGCTGGGAAAGAATATCCAAACCACTATGATGCAAACTGATTTCTCTGCTTTACAACATCACAGACACACTTACAGGTGGCACAGGAGCAACTCAGGATCTGATGTGAGACACCAGGAAGGAAAGGATTGTCAGAGAGCACTGAGCACCCCTTTCAAGCCAGGTGGAATTTTCCAAGTCAGACTCTCTATTCAAATCCAGTCTTTCAAATAGGGAATAATAACCAGGCAACCAAATGCCAAGGAAGCAGCATGCCTGCATGCCCCCCACCAGAGCCCAGCCCTGCAGGCACACACTTGCCTTCTCAGCCCATAGGAAAGGCCACTTCCTTCACACACACACTGGCAAAGTGTTGGTGGCAGGCTCAAGCCATCATTTTTCTGATGAATCAGCAAAAAAGCTTATTCAGCTCTTTGCTAAATGCTCAATCACTTGAAGTAATGGGAATCACTTCTGAATATTTCAGCTATTTTTTGCAGATTTCCTTTTTCCTAAGTCTCTGAACTACAGCCTCCTTTAACAGAAGTTGCAGAGTGCTACATGTAGATTGAGAACTGCACCACTGCAGAAAGTGAGAACCTCTCACCAGGGAGTGAGAGATTCCATCGAGGTTGGTGGACAATTCTGGTTTGCCAGAAGTTCCTCTTACTCTTTATTTTATATGTTTCTCTTTCAAACTCACTTGTCTTAGCAGACTGCACTTCTCTTCCTCTCCTGCAAGGATTCCATCTGGACACAAATGGAACATTCCTTATTTTAGTTTAGAGGGTAAATGAGGAAGCTGTCGGAAAAAGTCTGTTGTAGGGTCACACTGAAACCTGACCTTGGTCCCAAAAGGGACATTGAGGCTTCTGCTGCCGCTTCTGGGGAGAAAACATACTCTAAAAAAAAAAAAAGGATTGAGGTTTGTTTCTTTAGAATTGATTACAAACTCTGTCTCAGAGAGCCAATGGTTTTTAAAGCCAAAGCCTTATCTGACCCACTCCCCTCATCCTTGCTTGAAGCAATGGCCATAGAAAGAGATGGAAAGAGATGAAAAGTTTGGTTGACTGGTGCCTTCTGGGGAGCACCTGGGAAGCCTCGTGCACTGTCCTGCCTGATCCCTGAGGGAGCTGTGAAACTGCCAGTGAAACCAAAGCCTTCAACTGACCCCTACAGCTTTGAGCTGGGAGTCCCAGGAATGAGAGAGGGGCAAGAGTCCTCACAAGGATGTACAGGCAATTTTGCCTCTCAAGATACCCCCTTATTGCACTGAGTGATATTCAATGGAATTTGGGGGAGGAAGGGACTGGAGGTTCAGGGTCACTCACAATGGCCCCGAGTGAAGGATGTGCACACGGCAGCAACACCCAGGGAGAAGGTACAGGCATTTCTCTGTGCCTCTGGGGCCGCCTTCTACGTGGATAAACCCTCACAGAAGCAAAGTCCGTGAGGAGTTGTGTATTTTCCGTAGGGTTTGGGTGACACACTGTCAAGCAGAGCTCAAGTCCTGCACTAATAGTTTACTACTTCTAAGGTATACAATGTACATATTTCATGTTTTTTAAATAAACATTTAAACCTCAGTTTATCTCCCCAAACCTCATCTGTCTCTCTCAGAATATACTCCTTTCCTACATCCACAGAGAAGATATCAGCTTTTCTATTACCATACATTTCCACTAATTCTTTATTTCAAAGCCTCCCAGTAAACCTATGGGAGGAACAGGAAAGGAGGAAGCCGAGCGGGTGTTCAAGGTTAAAAGGACGAAAAAGAAGGGAAGGGAAGCAGCCAAACCCCAAAGATCCATCCCGTATCCCCAGAATCCATCTCGCAGCCGGAGCGCACCCGGAGCAGGCACAGGTCGCGGCCAGC
>VZRZ01003271.1:191246-201676 GCA_013398175.1 Climacteris rufus
CAAGAGCCCGAGAAACAGCCTGAGGAGCCCCAGCCCGAGGAGCCTGAGCCCCAGCCCGAGGAGGAGCCCCAGCCCGAGAAAGAGCCTGAGCCTGAGCCCGAGGAGGAGCCCGAGAAACAGCCTGAGGAGCCTGAGCCCGAGGAGGAGCCCAAGCCCGAGGAGCCTGAGCCCCGGCGTGAGGAGGAGCCCCAGCCCCAGAAAGAGCCTGAGCCCGAGGAGGAGCCCCAGCCCGAACCCGAGAAAGAGCCCGAGGAGCCTGAGCCCCGGCCCGCAGAGGAGCCCGAGCCCGAGAAAGAGCCCGAGGAGGAGCCCGTGTCCCGCGATGTCACGGGCTACGATTTCAGCCCCCAGGGGAAGAAGGCAGGTACCTGCGGCCGACGGCGACGGGAGGGCCTCGGCTGTGCCTGCGCTCCGAGCGGCCGGAGCCTGGCACTGCCCATTTTCACAGGGCAGCTGTGCCAGACTGCTCTCATGCGTTTTATCTTTTCAATCTTAGATGGGGAAGGGTAAATTGGTGCAGAAGTACTACAGAAATGGAAAGAAATTCCTCACCATGCTCCCGGATGGAACCTCGCAGTTATTGTATCCTTTACGGGGTTTACTTGCCCGCATTAGTCCAGGGCTGTAGCTAAAAAGTGTGTCCCAGTCCACTTTATCACAGCCTCATCACTGCCACTTGCTCTGTCTGAGGAACAGCAGCAATGAAACCTGACAGAGCTCCTGGGCTGAGGTTTGAAAGAGCAGCCAGCAGCTCCAGTGAGGCACAGCCACTCGCTTCCAACACCCAGCCTAAGGCAGCACGCACCTCTAACACATCACTCTGGGTAATGTACACTATCTGGGTAATAACACCATCAGGTAGCACCCTGAAGTATTTAGTGTGTAATGACAGACTGACCAAACAATGCAGGGGGTTACAAACACCTTATCTGGTGGCAGCTATCCCTCTGGAAACCTGGCCATCCTCGTTGTCCGAGAGGGAGAGCAGCTGATTTGCTTGGTGCAGGAGGATGAGCCGAGGACAGCCAAACTGCGAGCGCTGTTTCAGTCTGATGGCAGGAGCACATGCTACCACCCCAACGGAGACGAGTGGTGCGTTCAACAGCTTTGCTCTCTTCTGGGTATTGACACTTCAAAGGTCATAAAGGGTATTTTAACAGCATCCAAAAATTAATAGACAAATCCAGCAGCTCATGGGCCCTGCTTAGGGTGCCCCCAGAGCAGCAAGGTAACCGCAGCTCTGCATTGAGGGGCGGGGCACAGACCCTGGCCCCGCTGTGCCTCTGTCCTGGCCCTTGGGGGAAAGAGGGACATTCTGTCACAAGAGCTGCAGGGTTCAGAGCTTCCATTGCCCTTTCTTTTAGGATAAACATGAATATCCAGGGTGGGCAGTATTTGGACCAAGCAGGCAACAGGATAAGAAGGTGGACGTGGCCGAACTTGTCACCAGGACCGCACGTCCCACTGAGCCCCATTTTCATCTCCCTGAACCGGCACGTGGGGGTCAGAATCCTGGCCCAGGACAAGATCTTCGTCTCTTTCCTTGCCGTGGGGCGACAAGCAAAATTCAACATGGGAACCAAAGTGCAGGTAATTTTCCATGGCGAGCCACTCCCCACAGCTGGAGCGGGGCAGGCAGGGAAGCTCCCATCCACGGGGAAGCATGCTTATCCCACGGTGGATGCTCCCTACGTTGCCTCAGGGGGGTATCCCTGCCAGTCCCATGCAGATGGGGCACATACCAGCCCAGCTCTCTGCAAGGGGACCACAGTGTGGGAAGCACTCCCAGGCAGGTCCCTGGCTACATCCCCAAGGATCACCCTGGCTCTGCCACCGGGAGGAGTTATGATCCGTGTGGGCAGGGTGCACGGCAGGTCCCTTCCTCCGCAGGCTCCTGCCCCAGGAGCAGGTTTGTGGCTGGGAGGAGCAGGCAGCCTGGTCCTGCTGGCTCTGCTGACACTGTGCCTCTGCTCTGCAGGTCGGCGCTGCTGCCCAGCTGCCTCCTGCAGCCCGGCTGGGCGAGGACGAGCTCCTGCTGCTCGCCTTCCGGGTGAGGATCCTGCAGCTCTTCGACAGAATGCGGGGGTGCCTCAGTTTCCCCTCCAGTGAGCAGTGGAACAAAATGCAGCCTCCCACATACCTCATGAGCCAGGCTCTGAAGATCCTGGAGCTCTGCACGGCCGCCAACATAAGCGAGGAGCTGCGCAGCTCCATCAGGGCCATAGTAAACGCACAGCAGCTCTGACCAGCACGTGTGTGGTGTGAGGCAGAATGAGCCAGAGGCACTCCCCCATGCTGTGGCACCTGCACGTGCTCAGCAAGGTTTCACTGCAGCCCTGGTGCAGAGCAAAGGGCAGGCCAGGGCTGACCTGCACAGCCCCAAAGGGATCTTGCTCAAGGCAGGCACGAGAGAGCTTTGCACGCTGAGGACACCTCGGTCATGGAGGCACGAGAGAGCTTTGCTCGGGCACAGTAACCTGTGCTCCACCGCAGTGCACTGCTCCTGAGCAGCCTCCCCCCGGCCTCCAGCCCGGCTGAGCAGTCGCTTCAGCCCTTGGGTAAGGCACAAAGGAAAAGCACACAGAGCACAGCAGAGCCAGGGTGGGACAGGCACATGGGCAGGTGTTTGCTGAAGTCACCCCCACAGGTACTGCTCTGCCACTCCTGACGAGAAGGTGGCAGCAGCAGGAGGCCCCAGCTGTCCCTGGCGCCTGTGCCCGTGGCAGCTCAGCCAGCTGCAGGTACAAGACAAGGTGGTTCCCTGTGCAGGGAGGGACAAATGCCCCTAGAACAGCCAAAGCAATCACTGTGCTTGGCTCCAGGGAGCACCAGCTGCAGCCCGGGGCGAGCTCTGGTTAAAGCACTGCAAGAATGGAGCTGTCAGGAGGCAGTGAGGAACCTCCCAGACTCTCAGAGCTGTCTGCAAAAGCTGGGGTGCAGCTTCCCCCAGGGCGGCCACACCTGAGCTGTGGCAGGTGCACGAAGGACAAGGCCAAGCCGGGTGTGCCCCTCCCACCATGGGAGGTTCTCGGGCGCTTACACACAACAAACACAAGCTCAGTGACTCCGGAAAGTTGGCTTTTTATGCAGTTTTTCCATTGCAATTCAGAGAATGTCCATCTGTGACAAACAAGGTACTTCACACAGGAAATGGGAACTCTTTATTTCAATTAATGTTCTTGGGTTCTATTCAGGACAGCAGGAAGGCCCAGCTCATCTCTCAAACGGCCAAGGAAGAACTGCTGGCACGGGCCCACATGATTAGAGAGTAGCTGATCTTAATTTTCACTTAAGTCACCAAATGATGTAACTATTCTGCATATAATTTTGTTTATATAATTCATTTATATAATGCACTGTTTGACTCTGCCATAGATTTTGAAAAATATACAAACCTGTTTTAACCACATTAGAGAGATTTGATAGACAGCTATCAATTACGCAACAGTTTAGGACAATATCAGACGTTCCTATAACTTCATTTTAAACTACAAAAAGAACAGAAATTCATATAAAATACAACAGATTAAACAAACTTCTCTTTTTCCAAGGAAAAATTAGGTATCAACTCAATCTGCCATTGTGTGAACCATGAATATAAAATAAGTTACCATTAGTAATGCCTGCATTGCTGAGCTATGAACTGGTCGAATGAAATCTTAAAAAAACTATACAGTATTATTGCACTCGTGGCTGTGCAGTGCGGGACCGGCCAGCACCGAAACTGGGCTCATTGAGCGTTCGTCCAGGAGGCACAACGTGGCTGCCAGAGGGGCATCCAGCCCGCACCAACAGCGGCTGTCTTCAGTGCAGGCCTTCATGGGTCTGCGCCACGCGGCCCGGGAGAGACACCCAACGCCTGCGGAGAGACAGCGGAGACTGAGCCTGGCTCACAGCTGCACTGAGCTGCTGCACACTCACACTGAGCCTGGCTCACAGCTGCACTGAGCTGCTGCACACTCACACTGAGCCTGGGTCACAGCTGCACTGAGCTGCTGCACACTCACACTGAGCCTGGGTCACAGCTGTACTGAGCTGCTGCACACTCACACTGAGCCTGGCTCACAGCTGTACCTGCTGCACACTCACACTGAGCCTGGCTCACAGCTGTACCTGCTGCACACTCACACTGAGCCTGGCTCACAGCTGTACCTGCTGCACACTCACACTGAGCCTGGCTCACAGCTGCACTGAGCTGCTGCACACTCACACTGAGCCGCTGCACACTCACACTGAGCCTGGCTCACAGCTGTACCTGCTGCACACTCACACTGAGCCTGGCTCACAGCTGCACTGAGCTGCTGCACACTCACACTGAGCCGCTGCCCACTCACACTGAGCCTGGCTCACAGCTGTACCTGCTGCACACTCACACTGAGCCTGGCTCACAGCTGTACCTGCTGCACACTCACACTGAGCCTGGCTCACAGCTGTACCTGCTGCACACTCACACTGAGCCTGGCTCACAGCTGTACCTGCTGCACACTCACACTGAGCCTGGCTCACAGCTGTACCTGCTGCACACTCACACTGAGCCTGGCTCACAGCTGTACCTGCTGCACACTCACACTGAGCCTGGCTCACAGCTGTACCTGCTGCACACTCACACTGAGCCTGGCTCACAGCTGTACCTGCTGCACACTCACACTGAGCCTGGCTCACAGCTGTACCTGCTGCACACTCACACTGAGCCTGGCTCACAGCTGTACCTGCTGCACACTCACACTGAGCCTGGCTCACAGCTGTACCTGCTGCACACTCACACTGAGCCTGGCTCACAGCTGTACCTGCTGCACACTCACACTGAGCCTGGCTCACAGCTGTACCTGCTGCACACTCACACTGAGCCTGGCTCACAGCTGCACTGAGCTGCTGCACACTCACACTGAGCCGCTGCACACTCACACTGAGCCTGGCTCACAGCTGTACCTGCTGCACACTCACACTGAGCCTGGCTCACAGCTGTACCTGCTGCACACTCACACTGAGCCTGGGTCACACCCACACTGAGCCAGGGTCAGAGCTGCACTGAGCCAGCCCCAGGTGGAGAACCATGAGCTGTGTGTTTTGAAAGCCACAGGTGCCACAGGATCATGGAATTGGTTTGTCGTAGAATACCCACAGGATGTGGGGATGTGGGTACCCTGTGCTACCAACAGCCACGGAACCTTTGCAAAGGGGCAGGGCAGTACAGCACAGCAAGAGCAGCAGGACAGTGTTCTGCTCTCCAGGCTTATGCAAGAACAGGACAGTGTCCTGTTTTCCAAGGTTGTGCAATTCAACTGGGTGAAAAGCCAGGGAGACCTAAATCCCCTGCACAGAGGCTCTTCTGAGGCACACAGCACAGCACATTTCTGGTCTCTGCGCCACACACTTCACTGACTCAGGCCCTCTGCATGCAGTAACACACTTTCTCCTGCCTCCTGGAACACCAGCCTTCTGCTCTGAGACAGGCACAACACATCCAAACCCTCCCAGCCAAACAGCCTGTGTGACACCACACGTGGCAGTTTGGCACCCTGGGAGCCGTTCTGCAGGGAAACGTCTGACTGAACAAACACACGACGCCGACATCCAGTGCCCAGCGCGCCCGCCCCAGCTGGGCAAACACACCGGGCACTGCAGGACACTTACGAGAAGTTTCAGTGCTGATCCATGGGGCTATGATCGATGATGGGGCATTGACTCCATGTGCACATTGAGCTTCATCTCATTATCAAGGATCTGTACAAGCTGCTGCATGGAAGGGAGGTGGCCAGACTCCAGCTTCGACCACACTGGGACATCTAGCACAGAACACACAGAGAGGACAAAAGCACTGTTACACTGGGAGCATCAGAAACCAGGCAGAGCTGGTGCAAACACGGCACTGAGAAGCTCTGGGAAGCTCCATGAGTCAGTACTCATCTATGTTGAGAAAACATCTGAATCAATAATGCTTCCAACCTCTGGCTATTCTGAACCCCAGCCCAACTAGGAGAGCAGAATGTCTAGTGCTTCCATTTAGAAGTGTATCATATGGATGGAGAGATGCAAAATATCCACTGACATTCCTTTCAACCTGAAAAATCAGTACTGTTGTCCACCAGCACTGATAATCTGGTAATAGTATTGAATTCTTTAGGATTCCAAGGCTAAAGCATGCTGCAGAACAAACAGGGACAGCATCTAATTGGACAGTACATGTCTGATGGTTTCTTACTTAATGCACATCACACACAAAGAAAGAACATAGAACAGTTACTCCAAGGAACCAAATATCCCTCTAAGTTTTTACAGAGCTACTGCAGAATATCTGACATCTGTATAAACTGCTTTCTAAGACTTCTATGATTTTCATCATTTTCTGCAACAGACAACATCTGCAGATCCAAATGGATAGCAATTTCCACATATCACATTTGGAACATAAACTCCCTGATACCATCCCTCGTTCTCCCCACCCCACAGCTCTCACACGTGTACATGTGAAACATGAGAGCCCCTCAAAGTCTCAGCTCACCATTCAAAGTGATTTCAAAGGCCCCAGTGGACATGCACTGGTTCTCAATCATGTTGCTCAGGAAGAAGACCATCATGCAGGCGTACACCTGGAAGGAAACAGAGACCCACAGAGACCTCAGCCATGTCAGCCACACCTGCTGTGTTCATTCTCAGTGAGCACTGGATGTTCACAGGTGTCTCTGAACTCCCTCTGTGACTGCTCAAGGAACGTTCCCATCTACAGACACCTCCTTTCCTCCTTTCACACAGTCTGTGCACCGTGCCTTCCCCAGAAAAGCACTGAGCCAGCTCTGAACCCACCTGACTTGCAGCCCTCCGCACACCTCTGGCCCCAGCACAGCTGGCTGCAGGGGGCTGGCAGTGTGACACGGGAACACAACTGCTCCCAGACACTGCCTGTCACTGTCACAGCCATCTCCAGATCACAGAGCCCAGGCTCAAACAGCACAGTAAGGCAAACCACAGCGTGCACAGGAACCACCGACCCTCCCACACGTCTCTGAACTCTTCATCTGCAGTTTTCTCGGTGCATGGGTGACTCAGGAGGAAAGGATGGCATCTTCAGCAGTGCAGCTCCTCTCTCACCACCAGCACCTCTGTAATTTCCTTTCCCTGTTCACAGGCACACTCACACAGGTCACTGCAACGCTGCAGAACCTGGCGTGGGGACAGCAGCCGAGCACCGCAGCCAGCCCAGCCAGGCACGGTGCTGGCCCATTTAATTCAACTGAAAATATTACAGCTTCTGGGCATTCAAACTGGCCAGTGAGAGACCCAGGGCAGCTCAGTATGAAGGCCTGTAAATTGCTTTAGTTTAGTGGAATAAATCTGGAATGAGGTTACTCTAGATCAGAGTACAACACCCCGGCTCTGCTGGCACCATCACTACTGACGCACGGGGACATTCTCCCACAATGTCATGCCAGAGTCTGCTCTGCAAGAACACCCACAACATTTCAGCTTCATTTTACTAACTCCCATCGAACTGCTGCCTAATCTATCAGAAGTCTGATGGAAGCATCCACAGCAAAACAGTTCTGAGACAACAGAGAAAGGAAGCTGTAACTTTAACACCAACAATACAGGTTTGAAATGCTACTCTCGAGCCCCAAAAAATAAAAAACTCTTTTATCATCTTTGTCAGCATCTCAGCTGTCCCTCTGCAGTAGCAGCAGCCTGGAAAGAGATCACAGAATCCCACCTGGGTCTGTCAAAAGCATAAAGCATGGCTGGTAAGAATGCTGCTACTGTAAGGCTGCAGCGTATGGAAAGGTAAATCAGTCAGAACTGAGGGACTCACAGAGCACCCTCATGAAGTAACTCCGAAGCTGCTTTTCCAAACTAAAGGAAATATGTCCCTTACCTTGTTTTCTTGGCCCCACTGCCAGATGCTTGGAGCTTGCATGCCAAAGAAAGCAAACGGGTCCTTGCCAACGATGATTAAGCCAATTAACACTAGTTTGAAGACAGACAGGAAGGATGCTATGTGCCTGTTGGAGACAACACACACCAGTGACTGAAAGGTTCAGTTCCTACTTCACTGTACACAACTGTAATTCACTTCACTACAAGAATTTGACAGTGTACAATCAAACGGTTCAGACAAAGTACAAAACTTTCCAAGTAAGTTTATCTCACTGTAAAAAAACCCCAAACCAAATCAAACCAGCAAAACAAAAAAGCAACACCCATTAACAACATCCCCCAACAAGGCCCTGCTCTCACACAGCACCACAGAAAGACATCTTCTTGTACCCCAGACAGATTCTTTTGTTCCTCAGCAGACCTCAAATGGGAATGTGCTTTCAACTTATATTCATCTGAACTGGGTAATAGATTCAGTTTCTACAGAAACTCATCCATATTACAGAGACACGTTTAACTGACAGGCACCGCTTCTTGTGGAGCAATTCCCAGCGATGCAGAGCTCCCCACAGCCAGCCCACACCGAGGCACTGTGTCCTGCAGCCTCCCACCACTGCAACCCTGACAGAAACTGGGCCAACGAGTGTTCCAGGAGCCACCCTGTAACTATGGCATCGCTCTCCAGCGTGGGCACACTGCTTTAAGGAACAGGAGTAACACTATTTTCCTTTCATCTTTTTCTGAATTTCTCTGGGCTTTTTCCACACAGCTGCAGCAAAGGCCACCAGAGACAGGAGCTCTCCCTGATTCATATGTTAAAAATGAACTTTTTCTTCCTCTGTATCATTAACCAATTACAGGAATTGTCACTAAGTGCATAAGCCTGAGCAACAAACTGAATTTTTGTCCAGACACAGCATGCAGAAAAGCTGGGAAAATTCACTGTGTCAAAAAAAGTTATGTATTTTAGGTTGGGTGTGACAGGCCTCATCATACAGATATCCAGTGACGTTTGTATGGAAAACAAAGGCAGCTACGTGGGAGGCAGAAAATCACCACGCTTGTACGGAAGAGCCCCTTAGGTTTACATTTTCAGTATTATTTCAGTGTGAATGCAGGTGTTTACCAGTGGAAAGCAGACAGACAGCACTGCTGGCCATGCTCACCTATAGATAGGTTGAGGAAGGTAGTTCTCCCCTTCGATGCGGATGTCTGGGTACCGCTGGCTGATGACCCGCATGTACTCCTCAAACACCCGCCTGTAGCCTCAGGAGACACTGAACACAGACAGCATTGTCACCACAGCCCGAGGGCTGCACGGCACGGGCACTGCTGAGCAGCACTCGCCCTGTTCATAACCCTTGCAAGTTAAAATAGAACGAGCAATTCTTATGGCACAGAGGAAAACCGATCTGCAGTAAAATTACGTATCAGAAACCCCGAGAGGTAAGCCCTACGTGGGACACGGGCTTGCTTCATGTGCCAGCACAGATGCCGAGCTCTGGAAACACCTACTGGGCATCAAATCATTTGCTTTCCCTGGAAAAATCTGTTAAGCTAGGATTAATTTAGGAAGTCGGCGTAAGCAGCCCTTGCTGTGTGGTAAAAAAAAAAAGTATCTTCACACAGAGCCGTCTGAGTCTCTCCCTGGGACTGCCCAGGCAGGAAATGTCGCTCCCAGCCACTCCTGTGTCAGCACGACACAGGAACCGCAGGAGTTAAACATTCCCGAGCTGCGCTCTGCCTCGCCTTTCAGCAGCCGCCTCCGCAAAACCTGCGGTAAACCGCGGAAGACCCCAAACCCAGCCCTTTCCACCGAACACTTCTGCGGTGCCTCACAGACCCGCAGGGCCCGGCCCCGGCTCTGCTCCGGCCGCCACCCCGCCCTGCCCGCCCTCAGAGCCGGGCACCGTGGTGACAAGCGCTCCGAGCCTGCTGGGTTTTCTCCCCTCAAACAGGCTCCGTGCGCCGGGGCGGCCTCAGCCCTGCTCGGAGCTGCTGACACCATCGGCAACACCGCCGGGATGGTGCAAAGGTGTCCAAGCGCCCCGACTGCAACACGGGCACTGCATCAAAACGAACACAAAATTACAGCCTTTGCTAGGACATCGATTCCTCCCAAACGCCACGCACCAGCGCAACGCCACACGTGCCATTACAGAGCCCGAAAAGCGCGTTCCTATGGCGGGCGGCCGTAAAGTGGGCCCCAATGACAGGGCCGCCGCGCCTCCCACGCCCCAAGCGGGCCGGGCGCCCCGGCAGCTCGCCCGGGGCGGGGCGGACCCTGGCCCCTGGGGGGCCCCCCCACAGACGACAAGAGCGAGCGGGGCCGCCGCTGCGCTGAGGGAAAGGAAGGGGAGAAAAGAGAACGAGAGGGAGAGGCGACGGCCCGGCGGACGCCGCCATCTTGGCCGCCGCCATCTTGGCGGGCGCCCCTCACCAGATCTGGAACTTGAGCAGCGGCCCGGTGGCGTAGGCCATGCGCAGCTTCTTCCCCGGCAGCCCGCCCTGCTCCGCCGCCGCGCCGCCGCCGCCGCCCGCCGAAGGCTTCCCCGCCGCCG
>VZRZ01003271.1:221482-246783 GCA_013398175.1 Climacteris rufus
AAAAATAAAAAAAAAAAGTGAATTAAAAAAAAAAAAAAAAAAAAAAAAAACAAAACCAAAAAAAACCAACCAACTCAATTACACAGCTTTGCTTCTTTGGTTACAAAGTAGGTTGAACAATTTCACAGCTTTTTATTCCCACCCAAAAAAAAACCCCAAAAACGAAATGTCAAAAAGCAGAGGAATCATGGCCCCTTTCTATTAGAAAGTAGAAACAGAAATGAGCAAAGTTTTCTTCATCAAAATAGCCCATCACTTATTTATTATATCACAAGGACTGGTGACTACCTGTACAGATGCACTATGGTCTTCATACTTACACTCTATACAAAATTTACATTCAAGCTGGATCTTTACTACCGTAAATAAATACCAAAGGTCAATTGTCATTAGTGTTAGAAATATGCCAGGATTCTTTGTTCAATTATTGCCTAGACATTGTATCTATTAACGCAATCCCATCTATCATTTTACCCATACAGACATTTATTTAACAAAAATCAAAAAGTTCTGTGACATTGTTCATGTACATTATGAAAATAGCAGCCCTGTAATAAATAAAACAAATAAATGAAACTAACGTAGGCAAATGTTACTTATACGAAAAGAACAGTGGCTCTGAAGAGGAATTGTTGCTCCTTACCGGGCAGCCCCGGGCAGGGCGTTTGGGAGCCCCGGCTCCGAGAGCAGCCCCAGGGCGATTGTCTCACGCTGCCGGGCCGGGCACACGCGGGAGGCGGCGGCCGCGGGGGGCTCGGGGGGCTCCGGGGGCTCGGGGGGCTCCGGGCCCGGGCGCTCACGCGGACGAGACGTTGGGCGGCTGCGGCGGCTGCGAGGAGCTGCTGGGGGCCTGCTGGGCTGACAGCTGCGACAGCTGATCGTTGTTGGACAGGGACTTTAACAGTGCATTTTCTCGTTCAAGTAAAGAGTTCCTTTCAACTAATTCTTTTATTTGTTCCTTCAGGACTTCCACTTCTTCTCTCACTGCATACATCAAATGGCTTTTCACTAGATCCTGCAAAGAACAAGCGGACAGTTATAGCAAGTGAAAGAAGTTTCCTTCACCCCAGCCCCAGGACTTACTGCTTTCACCGCAGTACATCTGGAAAACCAAGGCACTCATCGCTGAAACTTTATGGATAAATCGGCCTTTGAGCACCAACAACGCAGCCCTTTGGTTCCCTGACATCAAAAGCTTTGTCTCCAGCGCTCTATTCACTTTGGTTATGTGGAAGCCAAGGATGAGAACTGTCCCAGCTCCTCAGAAGGAAAGAACCAGCTCTGAAGCTGTGACCTGGGGGCAGGGGCCTGTGCCACACAGGCCCAGCCACTGAGGTGTAGGAGAACCAAGACATAAGAAAACTTTTACATCAGCAGAAGCAAAAACCCAACAGCTGTAACTGAAGCTGAACAGTATTTTAGGCATGGCACACCTGACCCTTCAGAAAAACTGGTGATGAACTCGGTTGAAGACTCAAATATGCACTATATTTTCAGCACTCCTTTGAGTTCAACCACCTTGTTCACAGCAATTTGTAAGAAAATTAACATTTCTGGGCCAACAGTAGAAGCAATCATGGTTTGTGGTCTTTCTCAGTTGATACAGAAACCCCTTTTTTCCAAACTATGTTCTCAGTCTGACCCCCTGGAGGGATGTCACAGCCTCAGAGAAACACAATACAGCTGGAAACTTGTGCTCAGGGATGCGCCACATTAATCCTATTAGAAATAACAACTGATATTTTACTTACCATTGCCTGTTCTATTTTGTTGTCAATGGCAACAACACTTGCACCAGACGCACTGTAAATACAATGAGAAAACTGTTATTGTATCACTCAGGAAAAACCACACATCCACAGGACTCCTGGATCATGCTGCCACTGGAAGGCTGAGTCAAGAATTCAGTATCCAGTCACTGGGGGTGTCCCATGTCCCCCTCCCAGCTGCCCAGTACAGGTGGAACTCTCAAGAGACACTGCTCCTTCAGTTTATACCTCCTCAGATTGGGTTTATGACATGCATAACCATAAAAATGCATTAGAATACACATTGACTAAACTGCTTTGATTCCTGGCCTCATTTTCCAGCTTTCTTCACTGGGGAAAACAGGGATTCATGAGATACACATGGGATTCTTACCACTAGTGTTATTTCTTCCAAACTGATTTTATAAAGCAATGAAGAAAAACCTTGTTATAATACGTGTTGTTCTCTGGCTTCACTTGAATTCCACCTTCCAGGTAAGGAGCTCCTGGCTCAGCACTGCCCATGCGGTGGCAGCCACCAGCAGCAGCCCTGAGCCCCGTGGGCACTGCCTCGCTCGCAGTGAATTCTCCCTGGATCTTGTCTGACAGCTGACAAACACGTGGCAGCGGCTCACAGGCTTGTTCCAGAGACACGCTAGTGCCCATCTCCGTGCACGCTGAGGATGTGCAGTTACTGTGCAACAGGAGCCCCAGCTGCATCTCTGCATCCCAGCAATGTGGCCCTTGACACACAGGCTCTATTTCCAAGTCACACCACAGGCACACAGGCAGCTGCTCACTGGCAGCTCTGGAGGGGGATTTGGGCAGGCCAGGGCTGGCCCTGTTCTCTGGCAGACTCTGCTCTGTTGGGAGAGGAGCTGTAGCCCTCCGCAGGGCAGCTGGGCTGCGCCCCCAGCAGCCTCCCCAGGCACCCTGGCCCCAAACCCTGCACAGGACCCTCCCAGGCTGGGGCTCAGCTGCTGGGCCGTGCCAGCCCTGCCAGTGAGAGCTGCTGATAACGCTCCCAGCCAGGACCTGGCTATCAGCAGCGTGCAGCCACGTTCAGAAACGACCACGGGGAAACGCAAGGGCTGCAGTCGTGCTGGGAAACTCGCCTCTGTGATCGTGCAATGCTCACTGAAACCAAGTGTTAAGGAAAAAAAAACACTCAAGGCTTTTGACAGAGTATGGCAATGTGCTCAGCAGTACTGCTCACAGACATGAAACCACACTCAGTTCCTGAAGAATGACACTGGCCAGAGAAGTTCATTTTAAGAGTCCCACAGAACTGTCAGTACCAGCACTGGGCATTTACAGAGGGCATCTGCTTTGCAGACTAAGGGAGTCACAGCTTCTATTTCTACTGAACCAAGCTGGAAATTCAAATCAAAACATTCCAGAAAAAAATTGTTCAGTCTTACTGTCTTCTATGGTAAACCTCCTCAAAATAAAAAGTATCTACAACTCATGCCAAGGGAAGCATTCCTTTCCATGTTGAATTAACATGCTTCAGACTCATTTGACACTGTCAGAAGTATCTGTATTCATGTACCACAAAATGCCCAAGACTCCATGTGCCCTCACAGCCCTTCATGGATACCACCCTACAGGACAGATGAGGCAGCTCTGAAGAGGCAGCGACAAGAGGAGGACAATTAAAGCCAACACCACACTTGGCAGTGCGAGCTGCTTCTCCACCTTTGCTGCACAATCACATACCTTTTGTCAATACCTGTCTAGTCAAACTTGAGATTGGGACTTTGTTCTTTTATCCCTGTTTCAGCTATTTTGCAGTGTGATTATTTTAAAAATAAACTCTACTCCAAGTTCAGGCATTCAAGCAGTTCCCCCAGCCTCCCAGGAGAGCCGTGCGTGTGCGGCAGAGGCGCCTCTCCTGTGCTGCACCTCGTGTTCTGAGCGCCCCTCTGCCCGGTGCCTGAGTGCATGGGAAACTCCAAATGTGCTGCCAAATCTTACAATTTTGCACTTTTCTCAAATCCTGAACTCTTGATATTGAATTCCAGTTTGCATAAAAATATTTTATTCCATGGCTGCAAAGTTAAAATTTATAAATACAGTTCAGTCTTTATGACAAGGCCAGAAAGAAACCCAAAAAATCTGTTAAATAAGTCTTTTTGGATGACTGAATGGAGAGAGCCTGACACATTCTGTAAGTGCACCACCCACTGTATAGCCAATGCCTCAACTTGCAAATCCTGTACTTTGAAGTGGAAAGTCACTTGTAAAAAAAGATCAATTACTGATGGCTCCAAGAGTTACAGAAGTCTGACAATTATTGTTGAAGCTGCAAAAAAATCCACAGCAAGTACCACAGGGCAGATGAAGGGGTATTAAGCATATAATATTTTTTTACAACAGCTAAACTCCCATCTCACACTGAGCTTCTGCAGACAACTAAGTACCAAACGGATAGACTGAACAGGAAACAGTTCATTTTGACTTGGACCTCCCAGTTAAGTTCATATCAATGAAGGCTGTGCCTAAAAAGAGGTTATATAGGTACACCAAGTTCACACTGAAGCCCACAAGCTACACGCCAAGATTTACAGTCAGCAAAGACATCAAAGACTCCCCCAAGTACATTTGTCACTCCCAGAGCTGGATGGTAAACCCAGTGTTTCCCTACCTTACACACCGGGTAGCCAAAGCCCTATTTCATCAGAGAAATCCTCATTTTGATGGTTTTAAAAAAATCTCAGTGGCTTTTGCTTTACCTATTAAATTGTCTTTACCTCAATCCACAAGTTCTGTCACTTTTCCTCTTCTGGGGCAGGTGGCTCAGTGCCTGCCCCTTTTGGCACCCACCATGAGGCTGGAAGGGGCTGAGATAAGGACAGATTCGACTGGGATGTGCTAGATGGACTGGACAGCTGTTCCTGCTCTGCAGCTAGTGCCTGGAAGCTCCTGTGCTTGCCACGGGCTCGCTTGCCTCACTCTGCTAGAGGCCACTGTGTGCTCTCGCTGCTGCCACCCTGCCCTTATCAGCCCGCTGCCGTGCCTGGAACAGGGGATAACAGGCAGCACCACGAGCCTGGGCTGGCAGGTGCCCAGGGCAGGCTGGAGCTCCGCGGGTGCCAGGGCAGCAGGGACACCAGCAGCGGGGCAGCCAGGGGCCCAAAGGAGCCACGATGCCCTGGGAAGTCCATGCTGGAACAGGCTCCTGGCAGAACCCGTGGCAGAACCAGTGGAGACAGGAGTCCACACTAGAGCAGGTTTGCCGGCAGGACCCGGAGCAGCTGTTCCTGAAGGACTGACCCGTGCTGCAGCAGTTCATGGAGAGCTGCCACCCATGGCAAGGACCCACCCCGGAGCAGCGCAGGGAGGACTGTCTCTGTGGGCAGGATCCCGTGCTGGAGCAGGGGACAGTGTGAGACGGGCCCGCAGTGTGTGGTGAAGGCTGCAGGATCCCGTGCTGGAGCAGGGGACAGTGTGAGACGGGCCCGCAGTGTGTGGTGAAGGCTGCAGGCCCCAGCCTGAAGCAGCTTTGGTGTCCAACAGCTCCGCACACCTCACCTGTCCTGAGTGACCGCCACAAGAGAGCGAGCCCACAGTCACAGACTACACCATCTCAGTGGACATCTGTGGACAATTCAGGGACACTCTGCAGGCCTGGCACGCAGACTACAGGAATGACAGCTGTGTATTAGAGCAAAGAACAGCAAAGGGGGGTGGTGGTCAAGGAGGCTGTATTGGTTACTGGGCCACCCGAGCATGAGGCAAATGCTAAGGAATAAAGGGCAGACAATATGCTGGTTTGGGCTGGGGTAGAGTTAATATTCTCCACATTAGGTGGTATGGGGCTGTGCTTTGGATTTGCACTGAAAATGTCCATAATGCAAGTATTTTTGTTACTGCCAAAAGGCTTGCACAGCACCAAGACCTTTTCTGCTTCTCACACAAGAAAAGGTTAATGTCTTAATGTTAACTTGGTAATGGCCACAGGAAAATTTAACCTTCAACATCACCTCACACTTGTGGACACCAAGATCCATTTCAATTATTAATCCAACAAGAGCTACTGTACTCAGCTTGGTGTTTTCAACATTAATGTCTTTAGACACAACCATCATCCTTCCAAGAGACAAATTCTGAATTTCAAAAATCACCTCAAAATCTAGGTAAAAAGACTAAGAATCAGACTTCAAAGGTATTTGCAGCTTAATTCATTCTATATGCTTAAAAAAAGCACAGTGGTTCATTTTTAGCTATTCCACAGACCTCAGTAACGTGTGCATTTTACGCCAACGCTGGATGTGTTAGGAATGAGTTATACAGAGCCTGCTTTGGCACAGTCAAGCACCAGACTGGGTAATAGCGTTTCACACTAAAATGGACTGAAATCCTACTGACTGAATGATGTGAGCTAATTCTGAAGCTTTTCAGTCAGTAACAAAAAACATATTCTGTGTTCAGCTGTATTAATCATTATGCGTGTACTACTATCCCAAGGAATTTCTTGGCACCAAGTCACATCCCAAAAGATGCCCAGAATACAGGAATTTTCTTACTTTTTAAGATCCGTAAAACATATCACATCCCACAGCTGATGCTGCAGAGCAGAGCACACAGGGGACACCGATGCTCCCTCCAAAAGCCTTTGCAGGACAAACCCTCCTCTAAAGCACCACCTGTGCTTCACTTTCAGTCACAGGGGAAAGGTGTTACCACGGTCTGACAGACACCCCCAAGCCAAGTGACTGCCCCCAGCTCTTCACTCCCTTTTGCTGTTACTGTTTTGCATCAAATATCAAACAACCTCTCCAGAAGCAACAATAAGGTACCCCGGAGTGCTCCCACTCTTTTCGCTTACAAATGAACTACAAACTACAGCCCAGTGGCCATTTATTCCTTCCCCTCATTGTTTATTCATTTATGAGCTACTGCAGCCACTCTTCATGTCTTACCACTGGTTGAGCTATTCAGTCCATCCAGAGAAATCTTTTGTATTCTTGAAACAGTTAAGGCCTGTTTAACTAGCCTCCATCCCATGAAGAGATCTTATAATGATAGCATCCCAGTGCAATCACCCATCCAGCCTGGAAAGAGGACCTGTGTGAGTATTGCAGACTTCCAGTACTTTTCTTTGTCAAAGCCATGTGAGAATGTACAAGTCTGAGGCAGTGAATTTGCCACCTCAGGAGTTCCCACACACATTTTATGAGTTAATTTATACTGTGAAGGTTTAATGCTTCACGCATAAAGGCAATAGAAACATAAATCCTACTGCTTCAAATTCAAGTTTACCAATAATGTCTGTGTTTTAGGCAGACCCACCTAGAGGTGCCACGGCACCACTACTTGCAGAGACAAGCCAGGCCCAGAAGAGCAGTCACCCAGATCCACGTGAGCACGCCAAGCAGCTGCTCTTCCCCTTCCTAAACCGCTGCAGTGGAAAAGACCAACCCGTGAGACTTGTGCCTTCAGCAACACCTATGTGAGCAGTGTGCAAGAAAACATCCCTGCTAGTGTGTCAGTAACAACCAGTATCTCCCTAACACTTACTGGTTTGAGTGTCACCAGCACTCTTCCTGCCACAGCGTGTTGGTGAAAAATATTTTCTGTTCACTGGAACAATTCAGCAATCTTTTGCTTTCTGTTGAAGTAGCATGTGGCTAGCTCTGCTGACTTCAGCAAGTCCCCAGGCATAACTACTCATAGGAGAATAATCCATATTTGTTAGAAAAAAATATTAGAACTACACGGGAAGATTTTCTGTTTATACCAGAGTCTGGTAAGTCAAGCCCCTGAGGTTCACAAACTGCTTCTTAAGGAGCTGCAAAACGTAATTAGAGTTCCTGCCAGCAGACTCACGGTCCTGGTGCTCTGCAGTGCACCAAGCCCACGTTCTGTGATGGGCAAACAAAGGGATTCTGAAGAAGTCACAGTAGCTCATGGTTTTCACAGCAGGGGTTTTTCTTTCCCAAAGCAGAGCAGACAGCCCAGGTTCCTGCTCAGCACAGCCCGCTGGGTGCTGCCCACATGGAGCTCCCACGGCCACAGGCACTGCTCACTGATGCTCCTGCCCTTCCCTCCACCAGCCTTTACCACAACTTTACAGCTGAAAGCTTCTGTTTCAGTCATCCACTGACGGAAAGCTGCCTAACGTGACCTTAAAATCCAATAACTGGGGTATAAATGCAAAACCTGCTAAATCCTGTCAAAGACTTTGGAATCTGAATGGATTATAAGTTTAAAACACGCATCAATCCTGACAATTTTCACTCTATGTTCTAACAAATACTTGTTTTTACCACAAAGTGTTCACCAGCAAGAATGCTAGGTTATTTTAAAGGCAGCCATTTACATTCTTCTACCTGAATTTCATGTTTCTCCATATCCCACGTTTCCAGCACTTGCTTCAGGCACTGTACATAAACCTCAGATTTATGGAGCCTCCATCTTAATCATTCATTAGGGTTTTTGGAATTAGCTTCCTCATCTTAAGACTTATTTTGATGCATGAAAATAGAGAAACAGCTGAAGGCTAGACCACAAAGCTAGCTTTTGGTCTGCAAACCAAAAGTATATTCTAAGCCCTGAAGTTTGCTCCAGTGAAATAACAAAGTCCTTGAAACCGAAATACAAACTCCATTCCATAAATACAGGGAGTTCCTGTATTCATCATCCAGAGCTTAAAGCAAAAACATAAATTTGTCCAACTTTCTGCTAAAAAAGATGTGCTTTGAAACCGAGCAATGCCAGCACCCCAGCAATAAAAAATAATAATTAAAAAAGAACAGGACACTTATCATTACTTATAACCTTTCAGCATAGTGCAGCATACAGACTGTTGCCAAGCAAACTTTAAAGGTCTCTGTTGAGCTGTGCAAGTTGAGAAGCCTTTCAAGTCAAATACAGCCAGTACAGTGACGAAATGGTTATCAATACTTCAACAGCCAAACAAAATTTACATTCTACACAGCTTGTTAAGCAGAAGTTTTGACAAGCCAGAGCAGCACAAGGCATTAAATCACATAATCACTAGGATTTCAACTTAATGCTGACATTAAAAAAAAATCCCTCAAAATCATTAAAGCACAGGAAAGAAACAGTTTGCAGCTACTGATGAATTAGTAATGCACCTCTGTCAAGTCCTATCCATGCCAGATAAGACTCTGTTGCATTTCACTGCAGTTTCTCACCATGAGTTCAATGCTAACTTTGGAGATTGACTTTGTCCTTGTCACAGGTCACCTGTGTACCCCATCCAGCTTTACTTCAATAGAAAGCAAGCCAGAAAGCTTCCTTTCCTGGTTTTGAGTTAGAAATATCTTAACTTTGCCAAAATTGTGTTTAAACGTAATATTTTCACCATGTGTTTTCTGATACAGGACTCAATGCCAAGAAGTTTCCTTTTTTGGAAAAGGAAACTGTAAATATTTTGGCGAAGGTCAGCTAGGAGCTGACTAGCATTAAACTCTGAGCTTACGCATCACGTATGATACATGCAAAATGGAAGCAGGAAGAAAAAAGTCATGTCGTATTTTCAAGCTATCTAGTTCCATGTTTCAGAACAAATACTTCACTTCCATGACTGCTTTCACCTCTTCAAACTGCAGAAGCCCAGTATGGAGTTCTGAACACAGGCAACAGTTCTGTGCAAACAAAAACGATGAGAAACTTGCATAGAGCGAAGCAGTTCATGCACACCTCGGCATGTATGCATTGCAGACTCAAGCATCCATACCTATCCCAGGTGCTCTTTGACTCGTGTAACTTGTTGAAATGGAACGCTTGGTAGAATGCAGCTGACGGATTCCTATGAGATCCAAGAATCAGACAGACATATTGAAAATGAGAACATAAGAAAAATACCAACTCTCTTAATTCAACCTGCATTACAAAGTGAATTAGCTGTCCAGACAGGTTAAACTAATGTCTGAAAGGCCCTACTGTTTCTGTGGGTTTGCATGAAGGACACAAGGATCCACAACAAAGCAGTAATTCTCCAGGCCTACGGATCTTCAAGGTATTTCAAGCTGCTCCAGTACAAAGACGACTGTAAGGCCAACAACGAGCCATCTCCTGTCCTGCTGGCAGCCCTGTGCAGTGTAGCTGTACACCACCCTGATGCCAAACACACCTAAACCTGAGAGACGCTTCACATTTTTGGTATGTCCCAAACTGCCTCTGCACACAGTGCCCAGTGTTTCCATCCTACTTAACCCCCTGCTTTACATTCAAAAGGGATGAGTCCTCCAAGGGGACCGGGAAGTCAGAGCTCTATGAGCCACATTCAAGCTATAACAGATAAATTACAACTGAAAACCAGATCCAGTTAGAAATGAAAAATGGAATGTAAAGCATTGTTCAGGCTGTAAGCTGCTGTCAGTCACCTTCTCCCTTCCCCTCCCGAGGTGCAGCAGGGCAAGGACGGACAGAGACCCCGGCCACGAGCTCAGAGAGCGCTCACAGCCACAAGCCCAGGGCACAGCAACCGTGCTGAAAACCAGACACCAGTGCCACAGGCCTGGCGCAGCCCGAGCCGCCGGCCTCAGCCCCACGTGTGGCCACTTCACTGATGCTGTCATCAATCTTAGCCCTCCAAAGTCTCCTCTGAATGCCTGTTGGAAACTGGATACCAGATGAACACACAGCTCCCTGCTCCCAGTGGCTGCAGCAGAGTGTTATACTCAAGCTTAGAAGCTCCTCTCCTCAAACAGCTCATCCTCATGTGGGCACAGCTATGTCAGCCACAGAGACAAATGCAACACCCTTGCTGAAAAATGTTCAGAAATGTAAGTATGAGCTCATGAGCTCTCCTTTTAGAGCCAGTTTTAAAAGAAGTTTGTATCAATATTGAAAGCACAGGTTTCAATCCCTTTTCTCAATTTATGTCAAGAGTTAAAACAATGGTCTTCAAGTCACTTAAATATTTCAATATAAGTACAAGTACTGCATAGTTAAAATCACGTAACAAAATAAAACAAAAAATCACAGAAGTGGCACCATAACAAAACTCTGTCAGAAGCAATTTGATTCTCATGGCAGGTGTATACCAAAAACCTTGCAAGTATAAGGGTGTTTGTGCATTAGCAATGATCCAGAAGCATCTAAGTATCTGTTACTCCTTTTCCCACTTCCACCACTGTACCCTTCAAAACAAAATTCATGTGAATCTGGAATTTAGCTTAAAACCTGTTACAGAAGTTGCTTGATCGAAGCCGACAAACACCATGCTCTTAGGTTGGTAACATTCAAATTTTCCTACGAAGCACTGCACACTTGAGTGACAACTAAGAAGTAATTATAGGAAGAGCAACAATAGCTAAAGGACATTTGTGTAACAGAAGGACTTAACACATGGAAAACAATTGGCATCTGCAGATCAAGACAGCATTCCTTTGCTGAAAGGAAGGCCCAGGCCCAGGCTCTTCTTTCTATTGCAGCTGTCTGTCAGGAGTATGTAAAGTCCCTTCCTCAGAATGAGGCTGTAAATAGAAAGTCATTTAACCTTCAAGAAAAATTTACTTGTAGCATATAAAGCTCTGTTGCTATTGTTAGGTATAAAAAGTGGTTTATAACCACACAGCATGTATTCCATATAGTCTATTTTTATACTGATACCCTATATGCTCTCTATTTTTGTATTATTCTTAGGTAAGCATCTGAAAAGATATGGAAAAGTTTTCCTTATTAGCTTCTCATTTGTACCCCCTGCTGTTAAAATTGCTTTTGCATTACTTCAGACAATTAAGAGAACCTTTTCTACTCCACAGCTGCATGTTTGAACAATAATTGTGTGTGTGTACCTAAAGAGGAAAAGCAAATCCACAGAGGCAGGATGAATGATGTCCCACATGCAGATCTGAACTAACACAACTGAGTTTCAGGCTGCAGAGGCATCTAGTTTAACCACAACAAAGAGTGAAAGGTTAGAAAACGCCTAAAAATGCCTTTTTGCAGAAACAACTAAGAAAACAGCTTACAGGAGCAGTAAAACCTGGCCTGCAGCTGCTGTGCCACAGCTGGAACACCAAGTCCTCCTGACAACTGCCCTAAGTGAGTGCAGGGGCAGCCTGAACCAGAAAAGCAGACTGCCCAGGTCTCCTCCCTTGCACACAGCCAGGTGTGAGGTCAAGACTCAGCCCCAGTCCTTGGCAGATTGACAGAGTGGAACCAACAGCCAGACAGGACAAGGATGCCCCAGATGCTGACCCAGAGAACAAGCAGCCACCTCCCCTCCCACAGGAGGTACCCCAGCACCTCTTTCCTCCATCTCTGGGGAGAGAGACCAGGTGTCCCCAAGGGTACACAGGCTTAGTTTCAGACCCAGACTATGACAGACAGTTACCTCAGTACACTTAAACATTTAAAGTGTATCTCCAGTGCCCAAAAATGCCTCCATGTCTCTATAAACAAGTCCTACAACACATACTGCATTTATTTCCTTTAAAAGCTCATGAAGGCAAATATTCACAACTTACTCCCATGCCCTGGTTTCTAAGAACAGTTTTCATGCAATAGAAATTTAATCTAAATCTAAAGGATGAGAACTTACTCAGCTCTCTGAATGCCCAAGATGTCAAGCTGTCCCTTTAACAGGGAAGCCTAGACCTCATCCCAAGTCTCACCTCATATTTGAAAGTGTATCCTTCCACTCCCATTCATCAGGACAATATGCCAAAGACAAACTTCATCCTCAAGAGCTCTGTTTGCTAGAAACCATGCCTGTGAAAGCTGGCAAGTTGTCAAGTATACAGATAAATGAGATAAATGCCTTTTGGTTTAAGTAATGATATTGGCTTTGGACTGGGTATCAGCCTGACATACAGAGGCTGCCGCACAGATGCCTTTTTCCCAGCTACTGCCTTTGAAAGGAGCAACATCATCGTTCAGGAACAAGTTTCAATATTCAAACTACTAACCAACCTCAGCAATTGAGGGCAACAAGAAGAACACAGGAAAAATGCCACTTTTTTCCCCCACAGTAGAAAAATAAAAAATTCATACCACCCCAGTTCCCTCTCAATATCACTGACTTATTTTCATTAGGTTTGAGAACAGGAACGATGCAGAAGATTCAAAAGGCCTAAGCACCTGTCTTTGAAGAACATGAAAACAACAGGTCAGACAATCCATGCTTAATACCTCTAAGGAAAACCAAAGAAAAGAGAAGCACATATTTATTACCCAGAGAGCAGCAAGCACACACAGATGACCTTTTCAGAAGCTCACATCAGCCAGAATTCCTTCTTAGAACAATTAACAGGTCTCATATAGAAAGCCACAGAAGGTGTGATGGTGTTATAAACGAGTTGAGCTTTTAATGCCATCTTGCATGACATTTTTGTAGGTAAGAGCTCAGCTCATACAAAGCAAGTCCACCACTGGCAACTACTCTGTGCCCATGGCTCTCCTGTGGTTCAGAGGAAGGGTCACTCGGGTCTCTGAGTGTGTTATGGGACCTCTAATCCATTACTTGGGCAGTGGAGCACAGACTGTCTCTACACCTGCAGATGATCTGCAAGCACTCTGCACCGCAGAACAGAATTCAGGAAGATCTTGCCCCATTGGAGCAATGGTCTGAAATAAAAAGGATGCAATTCCATAAGGATAAGGGGGAAGCAGTAAGCTCTGGTAGCAATAATCAGCTGCACAAGTACAAAACATAAGTAGCTGACTGCAGTGCCACAGAAAAGAACCTAAACAGAATTTAAGAAACGAAAGCCTGGCAAAGGTGTCGAACCTCTACACAGGACCTCTACACAGTAACTGAAATCTTGCTTTATTTGGCCCGAGCCTTTAGTTTTGATTTCATAGCCAGGTTTGGATACCAACTCTCCAGAAAGGATATATGCCTACCTATTCTCAACCTTGATCCTAGAAGTAATTCATTAATGAATCATGCAGTGATACATCAGTAGGATGAGGAAGTCAACAGCGATCTTTCAGCTCCCATCCTGTGCACAGAGCTATAGGAGCTGGGCATCCTGCCCAAAAAAACAGTGTTCTTCGGCCACATTTATCAAAGGAAACATGCTAGTGTAGAACTCTGTGCATCTGTGTTACTGCTACAGAGCCAGAAGCAACCAAGCACTTTGAGAAAGAAGTGATTCAAAGATGCCTTGAAGAGGAAGTCAGCAAACAATTCAGCAAAACATTCAGCCTTTTTTAACATCAGGATTACTACTGAATTTGTAAGAGACCCAGCAGTAAGGTAAGCACACAGTCTGAGCTCAAGAGAACTGTCAGCATACACAGATGTGTTTGTGCACTGAAGGACAAAATGAATCCCTCCTTAGTGTCTAAAGTTTATAAAAGGCTGGATGTACTTTTGGCCAGAAGTACTTCAAACGCAAGGTAGTTCTCAGTTGTGTGTTTCAGTGCTCCCCAAAAAAGGGCTATTTGCTGGGGTACTATGACCTGCAATGGGCACTGATTACAACTGCTCTCAAAATTACAGCACTTGGCAGGGTTCATCCGGGATCTGGACAAGGGATTTGACGATCACTTGATCACAGCTTATCAGGAAACTCCCAGCACAATTTATGGCATTTTGAAATGATGTTTACACTAGTAACAGAATTCGTTCTCCATCCTTCTCCTTTTAAAAGATGTTTCACTTTATATCGCCTTCCATTTAAAGCAGCTGCAACTTTGAATCGGCTTTCTTTCATAAGACTCAATCCACAAAACAGTAACCGGAGCACAAAGCTTAGCAGGAGAAAACTGACAGGGACTAAACGCAGGGGAGTCAATGCAAAATTAAGGAAAATAACATCTCAAGCTTTGTGATGTGTTTAATTGCATATTCTGTCTATGCAGTTCCTTAAAGCCATTATACTTGCTATACATACCCTGAAAAAACAGCAAGAATTCAAAGCTTTAACATGCAGCTTTAGGTGCATTCTAGCTACAGATGACAGGAAAGGCTGACTCAATGACCAGGCCACCTAACAGTTTTTGGGACAGTGGCTCTCAAACACCACAGCAGACTTTAAAGGGGTTCACAACAAAAAAAATCAACACAGTGTAGAGAAAGCACACTGTACAGACCTGATCTTCACAGTAAAAATCAAATGAAGTAGTCCATACTTCTTCACCTTGCTCTCAAAAGAGGATTTTGGCAAATAATCTCCTGCAGTGACTAGAAGCCTCCAAGGAGCATGAAACGTAGGTGACTGTCTCAAATGTACAAAGTCTGGCAGAGGCTTTTCACTGATTACTTGCCTTCTCTGTTGAAATGCTGCCATCAGCCTTGCCCTGCTCTGGGGGCTTGGGTGTTTAAAAACAACACTAGAAATGTTTTTCAACTCTTACCAATGCTATTACTTGTTTTATGCAATTGTACTATTTTAATAAAAATAAATAATAAAAAAAATTGTTTCATTATTACCTCTATTAGGTAATAACTGTTCACCATTTCTGAAGAGTTCAAATAGTGAATTTCAGTATGACTATTTAATACTAACCATAGAAAGAATACAGCAATCTTCTAAATATCTTCTTATTCCCGATTCCAACAGCTGCAGCTCAAAACTCTGGGGTCCAGTTCTCTCGGGCCCCAGAGACCGGTCCCCAGGCCTCCCAGTGCTGTGCACAACAACCCAGCAATGCTAACAGCCTGAAGGTTGTGCAGGACTCGGTGACAGCCCTTCCATCCCAGGCAGGCCCCAAAGCCCCAGGCTGCTCGTGCCTCAGCCAGCACTGCCGCAGCCCTGGTGATGAACACTCACCTGCTAACGAGCCCGGCCGTCCTGTCAGGGCTGTCACTCAGGCTCAACGCTCATTTTACCCTTTTACAAACTGTGAGGACTAATCTGAGAGCTTCTGTTCTCAAATCAAAACATGTAACATGGACAAGGCTTCTCATACTAATGACTTGTCAACCTTCACTTCTTGGAGGGAGGATACAGGACAAAGCAGTTCACATCATGCACAGCTTGGCTTCAAGGCAAAAAAACCTACAGCAGATCACATTTTCAGGGAGAAACTTATAGATTATAAGTTGATAACAGCAATGCAAAAAGTCTGGCTGACCTAGTCAGGGATTCTTGTCTCTATTAAAGAGCTTTCAAGAAAAGCACAGCAAGGCCCACCAACATTATCCACGTTTGAATGGACTAGGACAAGTAAAAAAAAAAAAAAACTAAAATCAAAAGCAAACAAAGTCCTATTGAAAATTACTCCCATGGTCTCAACAAACACCTTGAACTTCACTGCACACGGGATGGAGCCCTTTGGCACCTACTGAGATTTGCCAAAGGGGATCACTATGCCATGTCACTCTCCTCCAAATGATCTCACTCAGGAGAGCAAGCTCTGAGTGCTCCTGCCCAGCAGACCCTGATACGCTGGGTGAAAGAAAAGAGCAAAATAATAAATTCAACATTTCTGAATTTAAAAGATCCACATTTGCTGGTATGACACGATATAAAAAAAATCTACAAAATCCCTCAAAAGTTTTATATAACTTGGTTGGTAAAGAAAAGGCTTTTATTTGTATGTATGAACATGTTATTGAAGAAGATCAGGCTCATGCTGCCTGTGATGCCCATAAAGCCAGATTTCCTCAAGCCCACTGATGAAGGGAAAGCTCTTCATGATTTCTGGTGAAAGTGACCCTGCATAGTAGAACAGGGCTTGAATACTCATCCTCAAATAAAACTGCTCAGAAACGAGATTTTTTTTCTCCCACTAAGTTGTAGGTATGACACTTTCAGCTATTTCAGTTATCTGTAAGTACAAGTGGCTCCTGTTTTTTGTCAACGAAATATTTCAGTATCTGTGGGGAAAAACATGAGTGGATAAAAAAAGCTTCAAGCAGACTTAGACAAATCCCACCTGTCCTACCCATGTGACAATGGTCAAAAATGCCCCTATGAGGAAATGTTTCAAATTACACACTTAGCTTTTAAAAAAAGATACTAGACCCTAGGCCATGTATGGCATGGTTATTTACACAGTGTATTATAAATGTCTGCCTTCCCACACCATTTACAAAGTCTCTACCACTCAAGTTTCAGGCCAGCCTGTGCTGTCAGTGAGTGCTCACTGCTTGGCTTACAGAAACAATATTTCTAAAAATGTATTTGTAGGGCTGGCCAAGGCATTTATGGGCCTTGCACCCACCAAAGAGTGCTCTCCATAGGAGACATTCCCAGGAGTTCTTATCTACACCCCTACAAAAATGGCTGCAGCAACTCAACAGAGAAGAAAGCAGGGTTTTTAACCCTCATCTCTGACCACCCCATGCTCTATTGGATGTTAAACTTGCCCGAGATGGATACAAAAGCTTCAGACAGCTCACTGAAACCAGTATCTCATCTACCCTGCAGCCTCACACAGCTGCCAGCACAGAGGGGCCAGGACTCTGCCCCTGCTGCAGAGGGGTGAGCACCGTCCTGGGCTGCACCAGGCAAAGTCCAGCCCAGGGAGGGATCCCTCCCCACCCTCAGCACCTCGGGCCACACCTGCAGGGCCGTGCCCAGATCCCTGTTCCAGTTTGTAACCTTTAATGAGCACCAGACAAAGCCACCAGCTGTCAGTGTGACAGACAGCTGACACCTCTCCAGGGCACTAATTAATATTTCCACCTTCTCTCTGCACTGACAAAAGCACTCAAGCAAGCTGTCACAATCCAAATGCATCCTTCATAGCTTCAAAGGGAGAACAGACACTCTTTTGGACTAATTTTGCTTGACAAAGAAAATTAAGACAAGCATCCAGCTGTCCTTCATGTGGCCAAGTAATTCACATGCCCTGCCTGACTAAAAATAGATTGTCCCATAAGGCAAAGATTTACTGGCACTCAATACACATTTGTATTTATGAAGAGTGAAGTTTAAAGATAGAATAATAGAGGAATGAAGGTACAACCTTACTCTGCACTTCAAGTGACCTCTTATGTCTGGAGAACCTTCTCAGAAGACAGTAGCTTTAGCAGCTACTATAAATACTTCTATCTTTACACTTTGTCAAATATAGGAATGAAAGTAGACACCTGTGCCTGACAATCTAGATTTACTGAACAGAACCATCCAGATGTACTTTAGCAGGAGTTGTCTCACAGAGGTGTATTATGGAATCATTGCTGACACACAAAGCACAAACAAGGTTTGCACTTTTCCTGAGAAACAGAAACTGTTAATCACCTGCTTTAAAACTGAAAAATTAATATACAGCCTCAACACACAACAAGCTGGTAACTCTAATATCCAGTATAGTAACAGGGAACAACTCCTCTTTACTACAGTCTCACCTGAAGTCATAAAAAATTATCAGCACTTCCAGTAAAAACACAGCCTCAGAGAACTTTCAGCCCCTCTAGAGTTTGAGAGCAGTCTGGTAGTCCTGCCTGCTCAAAACATCCAAATACTTGAAAATGAAGCTTTTAACAAGAAGTTTAAAATAGCTTCCATAAACCATAAGCTGTTATTTCTGCCATACAGACAGCATTGAGAAATCAGCAGTGAACAGTTGCACTCCTCTATAGGACAGCAGGAAAAAATTAACCCCCAGCAGCTGAGCAGAACACTCAGGAGTCTGAGGCACAGGGAACCTTTCATGACAGGGCTGGTCACTGCATTCTTTAAAACAAACTGAACAGTATCACTGCGAATTTCTGTCAAGTATTTTCCCCATTTCCTCCTCTTACTAACTCATCTGAAACACCGGTACCAACTCCTCCTTAGCAAAGGCATTGGAATGTTTAAACTGGGAAACAGCACTGTCAAACGAGCAACACACTTTTATTTAGTTATCTTGCACCACTCCAAAACCGACTGCACAGCAGGACAGGCTTTCTACCAGCCAGAAACTCAGGCAGTGCAGCAGCTACCTTCGGTAATTTTTGTTACAGAAAGGACACAAGCAGCGAACACAACTAACTGGAGTTTGTTTGCATTAACCATCACTTGCTGCCACCAACTGCAAAGTGCCAGCTCTGTTTTCAAAGTGCCTGTCAGACCAAAGGCACTCCTGGCTCTGGAGCATGTCTGTCCAGGTTGCATTCTCACCTGCCTCTACACACACTTGCAACCACAGTCCTTCAGGGAGAGAGCTGAGAACAAGTCTGCAGCTGCAGGAGAGCTCAAACCTCTACCAAGTCTATGAGCAAGGTGAAGAAAGGGATAATACTGAATACTAATGCAATTCAAGTAGCATGTACTGGTATGCATTTGCAGAATATTTTTTCTTTAGGATCACAATAAAATGTGCATCTAGGGCAATACCTAAGTGATCCCATGCCCAGTTTTGTCCTTCCAGGATGAACGTGGTCTCGAGAGCACAGTTCCAAGCAGCAGCTAGTGCTCCACACAAGTATGTGATTTAGCTGAGCTGGGAGACACGCTGCAGAGCCCTGCACAATGGGGTTCTCAGCAGCTCAGCTGCCGGGCTGACAGTTCACAATTGCAGCCATTCATCAGCCTTCCTGGAATACAGCCGCAACAGTTCAAGCCGGTCAGTTATCTCTGGAAAATGATCTATACTCTGCTCCTTTTCCAACAGCCCTAGTAATATTTTGCCCTAAAAGCCTGCCAAACATGTAGGAGGTTTGAACAAGCTTTCTCAGTAACATTCTTTTAACAGAGGCAACATATTTCTTTTCCCCCAAGAGCCAAAATAAAGTTATTAAGCCAGCTGAAATATTCTGCTTGTCAATTACAAATCTGTGTATGCACGGGCATAAGGGCGAGTAGAGTACCTGACACACACTGATACCAAAATCCTCTCAGGTGCTCTAACTGCCCTCCCTCCAAAATAATTAGTATTACTGCTGAAGTACAACAAATGAAGAGTCAGAGCAATTTAAAGACCCAGTTCTACTTGTGTTTTTACAGTATTTGCCAGGCTCCCCGTCCAAGGCAGCAATACCCACCTCTGCCCCAGTAACAGTACTAGTTCCTCCATCCTTTAATACTGCTGCCGTTTATTCTACTTGCAGCTACATTTAGAGAGGAAAAGAAAATAATACTATGTTATGCTGTAGATATTTCATCACTTTCACACAACAATTTTTCCTTTTTAAGGGCTTAGCAATTTGGACACATCAACTGAGAAACCAGTTTTGCTCTTCAAGAAAGGTGTGACATACCAAAGGCTTTTTTCTTTTTGTTTTTTTAATTATTTTGGACTACCTATCCACCCCCTCCTCCCCCCATATAAAAGATTTCTCAATTAATTAATTCTTCACTGTTCACCAGGTCAGTGCAAGAAATCACAGTTTTGTATAAACTGGTGTCAAAGTGTACTGGGCTATGGGAACAGGAGATTAAAATTCTTCAGGCAATGGCTTGGAAGAAAGTCATCTATAAACATGGTTCTCTCTATATATCAGGCTAGATAATCGTACATCTCCACCCCTAATTATCTCAGATGTAGTTTGATTTAAAACAGCAGACTATAAGATAGGAATAATAGAAAAAACTTTTTTTCAGAAATACGTGAACTGACCAGCTTTTTACTTCATGCTTACTGTATTCCTGACATGCTGTTTTCAAATAACTTCCATCTCAACTATTTTACCTTTAAAACAGTTCCTCTTTGTATCTGAAATAGTGAATGACTTTCCAGATAAATCCAGAGTATTAAGAACTATACACTATTCCTTGATGAGTCATTGTTTTAGCAGATGACTGTAGAATGACCCACAAAAATTCGTCAAGCTTCAAGTACATGCAAATACTGAAGTATAACTGAGGGTGTCACAAGAAATGTAGATACCTGCCTACACACTGAGTCCCTTGCTGGGGATGTTACATGCTACTAGTAAGACAAAAGAGAAAAATGCTTTCCACAGACTTGTAGCTGCTATGACCATCAAGTAACCTTTCCAAACTAAGCTGAGTGTGAACTTCCTGGCCCTGCCGGCACAAACCATGACTCATGAAGTATCAGCTCCCTTTGCACCCCAATAGCTTTATCAGTGTCAAGCCCCAGCCTATTAATGACACTTGAAGGTCTTCATTAACTATTTCACCACTGATTCCAGTAGATAAGGCAGCTGGGCAAAGCCCACGGGAGCAGTGGTGCAATTTAAATGGCTGGAAAGAGGAAAAAGGCAGGAGCAAGAAGAGAACAGCAGACACGCAGAAGACACCTTTACAATAAAGCCTTCTCAGACAGTAAAGCAAATAAAAACCAAGTGGCAGAACAACCTTAACAAGCTGCTAGCTTTTCATTCTCACCTTTCTCTGTCTGAAACCAGCCAAAGTCAGGGTACTGCTTGAGGGGAGCAAAGCATAAACTTTGATCTACTGGCTCTGTATCCATCTCCCACATTATATGAGGTCTAGGCCTGTTCAAGGGGAGTTTTCACGGCTTTCCAGGACCACCTGAGGAAAGTCTTCCCAGCTGGGAGAGACTCTCACACCCTCCGTGTGCTTTGGGCTCCCTGAGCACCCAGCACACAGCAGTTTTATCACTCAGTGCAGAAGCTGACAAACCAGACGTATGCACTCCTTCACCGATAACCAGAAGTTCGTTTCTCTACTCAACGCCACAGCATGGCCTGTCAAAAAGAGCATGCTGCATTCAGACCCCATTTCTATTTCTTACTCATAGTTCTCAGGGCAAAGTGTCTGAAAGAGTCTCTTTAGAAACGAACAGCATGTGAAGCACCGCTGCAAGGTGGCAAGTTCAAAGACTAAACTAGGAAAATAACTTTAAAAATCACTGTTCTGGGTAAAAGAACCAAGAACTTCCTCACTAGAGTGCCACAAAGTTAGCAGCCCAAAGTTTGAAAAAGTAGGACAAGTTTTCCCTTATCTTTACATAAAAGTGATTCACTTGTCACAGATAATAATGTTCGTTACTACAATTTATATTAAGTATTAGAAGCTATGCAAAACAAATGCAAAATGCATTCCTTTCTTTCTGACTCCTGAATCAACAGAATGATTAAACACCAGACAAATCATCTTCTGATAAAACACTGAGCTATGAAAAGAACCCACCAGCTTGAAATCTAACCTTATTTGCACAAGGCAGTTTGTCAGCTGGGTTACCAATCCTCTTAAGGTAGGCAAACTGCGAGGAAATTTTAACTGTTTAACTTTTTCTTGCCAGCCCTTTATCACTTTAATCAGAACCAGCACAGCCCTCCAAACCACAGCTTTTCCTTGCAGAAAAGCATCAGCAGTTATTCTCTCAGACACAGTGTCAGCCAATACTGCAGAGAGCACAGGCCTACATTAAATCTGCAGCCCCAACTCTCCAAACATTCACTTTGAGGTGCCCTCTCCACCCACTGCACCCCAACCCCACAGACACAGCTGCTTTACTAAAACATGCTCCAAGCAACAGCTACGTTATCTAAAAGTCTGGTACTGTCCCAAAGTGAGGGAAGGCTTACAGAGAAATTCACCACAAGACCTGCTCATAATGGCCTAACTCCCATCTTTAAAGACAAGTAACACACTGTACGCCATTCCTCCAAACTGCAGCAACCCAACGGTAAATCTTAATGACATTCACTCAGTGCTCACACACTGCTCTGCCTCAAAGCCTTCTCTCAAAAGAGGCAAGAGCAGGCTGAGGTGTCTATGGGAACAGCTGCCACACACCCACTCCCTCTCTCAGGCCCTCTAACGCGTCTGCTCACACCACACACCTCTGGTACAACTCATAGTTCCAAATTACTTTACAACAAAGAAAACTCACTCTAAGGTTGTACTTCCCACTGTGTCCACATCTTTGCCCAAGTAGTGTTTTCCCAATACAAAAGATCATTCTTTGCAGAGCTTTCCCTGTGTACAGATTTGCACACAAATCCACATCCAAGTGCAAGTACTTTCCTTACCAACTGACACTATAAAGTGCCAACTACACAGCAGAATAAAAATCAATAATCTGTGTTAAAGCCTTAAATTTTCCAGGATGCTTCACCTGACAGCCCTGGGACAGCAGCACATAGATTTAACACTGCAATACAGTGGTGGTGATAAAACCATTTTAACCCAGCTGTCACTGAAGTGTTTTACAATGCATTCAGGAAAGAGGAGACAATAGCCCTCCTCACATAAGGAGCCACTGGCTACAGAAAGACAGATTTGTCTTTGATTCTGAAGAGGTCATATTATTTGTGCATTAAGCAGCTTTCAGGTTCCTTTGTATCCTTTTTTGTGAGAAAAGTAATCACACTCATACCCTGAGGAGAACAAGTACTGTTCGCTACTTGCCTAAGAACTTTGCTGTGGTTTGTGCTCTTAAAACAGAAATATAGCCCAGGTGAACCGCAGCATGATTTTCTGAAAATATAAATTTACAAAAAAAACTTGACAGTAACTTGAAAGCCGACTTTTTCCCCCTGAAAAGTTACTTTTTATGGCATTATAAAAGAATTCATACCTGTCTTCATCACCATCAACAGGAATGGATATGCCAAAAACAGAGCTAGCAAGACTGTTCATCGGAGTACTTGCAGGTAACTGAAGAGGATTTGCTAGAGTGTCTGGAATGGGAGGCTTCACAAGAGGTTTATTTTCAGCTATAAGAGAAGGTGGTGGCTGAGGTAGGGGTTCCGATTTTCTCCTAGTATCGTCGATCTGGCCTGCTAAGGACTGGGCCTGGCTCTGAAACTGTCCGAGGTTTGCCTGAGGCAGACTGGCGGGAGCGCTGGGCGCGCCTTGCATCAGCGAGTGTCCGACGTGCTGCGCCTGGGCCGCGCCGCTGCTTCTGCTCACAGCAGGGTGGCTCGTCAGCTGGGACTGCACCAGTGTCACGGGGACGTTTGGCATCGTAACAGAGGCGCTGGTGGACACGCTAGGCACACTCGCACCGGGCACAACCGCAGGCACGCTCTGAACTCCCGGGAGCACGGCATGGGGAGCACCAGGCATTCCCGACACTTGGCTGCTTCCCCCCATTGGATGCTGAGTCACAGGTTTCTGCTGCACAACCCCAGAATGTCCAAGGCCTGGCTGCACCACACCTCCTGGCTGCGGGACGGCAGCTTGACTCGCCGGTGCCTGGCCACTCTGCAACAACCCCGAGCCCTGTGCAGCTGCTTCGCCAGGCTGCGCTGACACCCCCAGCACCGGCGCTCCCACAGGCGAGGGGTTTTGGCCTGTCACCTGCCCCACAGGAAGGCTAGAGGCCACAGTACTTGGAGCAGAGCCTGTAGCAGCCTGCTGAATAGCTCCTTGAGACTGCATAATTGTCATGTGTTGCATGTATTCAGCCTGCCCAGGAGGCTGCGTCGGCAGTAGATGCACTGGTGGAATCTGGGACTGAGAATAAGCAAATTGTTGAGGCTGAGTCACTGGTATGTTTGCCTGCTGCACCTGCTGCTGGGCCACAGGAATGCTCGACTGCCCTACTGTCACACTTGGAGGTGCCATGCCTTTCCCGTTGTGTCCAGCCTGTGAAACACCCTGTGGATTTACCTGTGGCTGTGGTTGCTGCGGCACTATCATTTGCTGACCTGCTCCCGAAGCCCCAGAAAACCCAGGCTGAGCAGTACTCTGAGGCACGGCCCCACCTACGGGCTGTTGCGGCTGCTGTTGTTGCCCAATGACAAAACTAGGTTGCTGTAGAGAGGACTGGTTCATTTTCTCTGTCTGAAGCAGCTGTGACACTGCAGCCAGGGAGCTGTCAGCTATAGAATCGGGGCCATGGGCTGATGCTGGCACAGCTGAGACCACAACAGAACCTCCTGTGGCACCGAGGCCGCTGTCCCTCTCTTGAGCAGCCTGTTCAAAGGTGCTGCTGTGCCTAATGCAATCTCCAGTCCTGCCCAGAACACCACCACCATCGGAGTCCCGGTCATAGTACTCCATACACGTCCATCGGCCTCGCCTGTAGGGCTCCCCGCTGCCGTGGTCCAGCTTGATCACCCTGAAGCGCGAGCTGCACGCAGCAGCCGCCGTCTGAGACATGGCCCCGGGGGCAGCGGGTGCAGAAGGCCCCGTGGAGGGCAGAGCAGCCTGGGTGCTGCTGCCTCCTCCCACAGCAGTGCCAGGGGCAGCAGTCGGCAGAGGCACAGCGGAGCTCTTGGGCACAGCCCCCCCGTTGGGGGCTGCAGCCACCCCAGCAGTAGCCACAGCCAGCTGCCCGTCCAAAAGGAGATTGGGAGAGACGCTGCTGGGAGTTTCGGCCTCGCCCACGTTGTTAAGAGTCTCTTCGGAAGAGCTCCGCTCGCAGACGTCCTCGGGGCCGTAGTCGGTGGCTCGGGAAACATCAAAGATTTCAGAAGACACGTCCTCGGTGCGGGATTCATCCGGGTCATCCAGGCTCTCGGTGTCCTCGGTGATGCTGCTGGCCACCTGCGCCGTGGTCACGCTGGTGATTTGGAAGCAGCTCTTCTTCTTGGCCGGCATCTTGGACATGTTTCCTCCGCAGGGAGGGGCTCGGCCGGCCGGGGCGAAGCGAGCGCGGTGCTGGGGCGGGTTGTCACGGCGTGCCGGCCGGGCCCCCGGCGCTACCGTACATCCTCCGGCGGCTTCCTGCGGCGGGCGGGGGGCGGCGGGGCTCCTCCTCTTCCTCCCTGTCCGCAGCCCTCTTCCCGCGGCCGGGCCTCCTTCTCGCCGCCGCTCCCAGCGCCCCGCGGCTTCCTGCGGGCCGCAGCGGCGGGCCCGCGGCCCGCCC
>VZRZ01003271.1:247358-271225 GCA_013398175.1 Climacteris rufus
CCAAGCTGTGACCGATCCCACCTTGTCACCCAGCCCAGAGCGCTGAGTGCCACGTCCAGGCCTTCCCTGGGCACCTCCAGGGATGGGGAGTCCAAACCTCCCTGGGCAGCCCCTGCCAAGGCCTGAGCTCCCTTTCCATGGGGAAATTCCTGCTGCTGTCCAAGCTGAGCCTCCCCTGGCCCAGCCTGAGGCCGTTCCCTCTGCTCCTGTCCCTGTTCCCTGGGAGCAGAGCCCGACCCCCCTGGCTGCCCCTCCTGGCAGGAGCTGTGCAGAGCCAGCAGGGCCCCCTGAGCCTCCTTTGCTCCAGGCTGAGCCCCTTTCCCAGCTCCCTCAGCCCCTCCTGGGGCTCCAGCCCCTTCCCCAGCCCCGTTCCCTGCCCCGGACACCTCCAGCCCCTCCATGCCCTTCCCACGCTGAGGGGCCGGAGCTGGGCACAGCACTCGAGGTGGCTCAGCACCATCACTGCTCTGGTGCTGCTGCCACACGAGTCCTGATGTGGGCCAGGACGCCACAGGCCCTCTTGGCCACACTGGCTCACTGTAACGAGGAATGGGCTGTTCTGGCCTTTAGTGTGGTCTAGCAAAGAAGAAAGGGAAATCAATAAAAGGTAAAATTGTGAAAGGATAAGGAACAAGAAAGAACAAGGTATACCGATTCAGTAGCAAGCCAGAAAGGTTTCTGAAAAGTCAAGTATAAAAATTGCTACAGTCCATGGCCGGGTTAGCCAAGATCCACACAGTAAACTACACAATGGCCTTGGCAGCTTTACACCGATAATATTTTTGCAAGGTTGAATTAGTGCTGAACAATATTCCAGTATGTTGGGCACAAACATACTGATATTTTTACTAAGTGTCAAGCATATACATATTCCTTTTTTTTCCTTCAAGAACAATATTTACCACAGTTAATTAAAAGAAATTCCCATGTGCCTCCTGTTTGTGTGTGTGTGAGCACCAGTGGTGTGGGACCCTCCTGGTGTCCATGTGCCTGGTTTCTAAGACATGGGCAGGACAGATGGAGCAGGCAGTGGGAGGGCAGCAGGTTCCTTTTCAGTGCTGCCGTGTCACCTGGCGGAGGTTTGGGTAATTCTTCCTCACTCTCTCTGTCACCTTCACCATTACACACTTCACTACAGGCCCCCATATGGGTTTCAGTGGCAGTGAGATGCCTTAGTGGCTTTCCACACTTGTGGTTCTCATGTCTGGGGACTGCAGGTGAATTGGCAGGCTGAGCCATTTAAAGATCGTGCACAATTATGTGACAGACACATCTCTCTCACACAATTCCTCGGCCTCAGAGGCTGAGGGCAGAAACGCTCCCGCAGGTGACAGAAAACTATAAAAGAAGCTCTTCTAGAATGTGAGAAATGTATGTATCCTGTGAAAATGGCACTAAAATGTTCTGATTGTTTGTTTCTATGATTTTAAATGGTCAAAAGCTAGTGCTTCCCACTGATGGTGGCTGAAATCTGTGTGTCAATAGCTGTGCACTAAACCCCTAACTGCTTATGGAGTGTACACAGTCACACCACACATGCTCACACCCAGAGATGATGCATGGGTGTCTAAAGATGTATAGCAACAGGTGTATATGTGCATTTAAAATGTTGAAAAACCCTAATGTAAACATTAAAATTACAATTTTTTCAAAATAAAGCTGTAGGACTATCTAAAGGAGTCAGTTTATTAGTATCTAGAGTGCATGGGTTGAGATATCTCAGCCTTTAACAACACTAGGTGATTATTGTTGAAGACTAAAAGCTAGCCTGGGGACCCCACTGATCTAACGTGTAGGGCATCTGCCCAAGTGTCAGGAGTCCAGATGGAAACTGTTTGTGAGGGAGTCAGTAGGAAAAGCTCAGGGGATTGTTTTTTTACTTTCAGACTCACCTCTCAGTTGGTATTTATCTGCAGTGTGGTCTTGCACAAGTTATTTTTCATTCCTTGATCTTCATTTTTTCCTCTCCCATCTATCATCTGCCTTATCTGCAGATACAGAGAACTGTGGAGGGCTCTACCTACCATTTTTTTGTGTGTTGAGTACCAAGACCTGAATTTTGGTCAGGCCATGTGAGACTGTCTTAGCAATAGTAACACATTGACATGGTAATGAACAAGCAGTTTATTTATCACTAGAGTCTTTTCAAATTTGAACAGAAATTTAGAAGTTACTAAAAATTGGGGATTCTAAGAGTGCACTCCATTTCTGATGACTCTTGTGTCAAATCAGGTATTAACATTTTACATTTTAAAATAAACAGTAGGATCAGAAATTCCTTTGCTTCACTGTAAACTGTACATTTTCCTTTTTATGAAACTTATGGTGCCAGGCAGTAAGACATTTTACTGAAATTTACTGAAATTATTGTTGTTTTTAAAACTTCTCTAAATTACCCCAAATGGTCTCAAACTGGACTGAGATGCAATGGTAATTTGAATTTCAAGTCCTTTTGAATTTCAAGCTGTAAGACACAAGACCTGGAAGACAAATACCAGGTTACAGACTGCTGGAGGGAAGAAGGGCACAGAAAAGGGCAAATGAGTTATCTGAATGTCTAAGTAGGATTTTTGCATTTATAAAGGCCACTACTATCCAGAGAACCATGAATAGTAGCTGCAGTATTTAGCTTCAGGCTCTTCTTAAAGTTTCACATGACAAAGAGAACAGAATTTTTCCTCTCTCCTGACTCTAAAAAAATTTCTCTTTTTATCTGCAGTGTTCATTGTCTTCTACATGAAAAATAATAGGCACCAAATCTAACAACCAATGAAAAAAATTATAGCAATGACAACTGAGAACAAATGTTAACTGTTTCACACATCAAAACACACTGAAAGTGCAAGTAGAAATGAATAAATGTTATGAAATATCATCAAGCTGTTATTAGCCTGATCCTGACCCCTTTCAAGTCAATGGCAAAACCCATCAAATGTCAGTGGGAGCTGTGTTTGTCTTCCCTGAGAGGTGTGAAAACCGAGGATGTGCACTCGTGCAGATCAACAGCCAGGTCTTCAGCATGATGCTCTTCATGATGGGCATCTTTACTTCTTCTGTAGATCTTGTGCTGCACCTGCTTGTGGTGTTTGCATAGGAGCGGTTCCTTCAGTCAGAACAATGTGTCAAAGACCAGTGTGCACACCTGCAGGGTTCTGTGAATCCCTGAGGGCAGTGACAGCATTCTGTGGAACTGCAGGCTGCTGTGCCACTCGCGGGCTCGGGGGTGGTCTGGTGGTAGATGAGCTACTGCCAATACCTTCTGGGCTGTATAAGCCCCTGTGTGGTTTTCATCTGTGTGATTTGTCTGTTCTTATTCACACAGTTGTTCTCAGCCTTGCTGTCTGCTGCATTTTGAACCATTTGTGGTTTAAGGCAGAGGGAAGAGAGGTATGAACAAAAGCTGAGCTGCAAATCCAGTTTGGGATTGTAGTATGTTCCTGATGCTGAAAAAGAAGTGTGGATTTGGAAGTCATCACAAGGCAACTACCATGTTTTGGCACTAGTGATGAATTACTGTTGCAAGAACAAGGCTTTTAGGGAAGGCACAGAGCAGACCTGGGTTTGGGCCATAGTTTTAAAGCCAGGAAATCAATCCTGGCTTTAGGATAAATAAGTCAGGTTGGTCTGTCTTTTCTTTCTCAGTTTGAACATGAAACAGTTTGTAAACGGTTGCTATTTAGCTAAAACACTGGAATGCAGTGAAATTTAAAGACATGCAACGTTTCTTCAATTTGATGTATAAATAGATTACAGCATTTTCAGCATTCCAGTCTTATGATCAAGTGGAATCCAGATCAGGTTTCGTTTAACCTAGTTAAGAGAGCAATGTGAAGGGTTTCAGATACCTCACGTGGAGTTCAGCAACTTACTCTCTCATATATTTCCAACTCATATTGAGTAAAGACTGATGTCAGTATTGGAGAAAATCCACATCTCTTTGATAGACTTGGTGTGTCTGAAATCTCTCTGCTTGGCATGGGTTTATTTTAATGGACATTTCAATAATCCATTGCTGGATTGCCTAGAATCTATCTTGCTCATTTTCTTGAAAAACTCTTCTTTGAACAGTAAGTAACCATTGTGCTTTGTGATTATTCAGGCTTTTTACCAGCTTTATCAATTGCTTCTCAGTGTTAAAGGCATGATTAATGGCAGGGCATTTGTTTTTAATATGTTGTCTGAGCAAAAAGGGAACGTACACAAACTTCGGAGAGCTTGTCAGATATTTCAAACAAGTAATATGTGGCATAATTTCATCTGCTGTTATAGATTCATTTTCAGGACTGAGCTCCTAAAGTGTAAGGACTTATGAAATACTTGGGGCAGAAGAGTAAGAGGAAGTGTGGAGAGGGAAAATGGTCTGTTTTTAAGATGAGAGAGCACTTACAGAATAGACATTAAAGCCCTTGCAACTCCATAATAATAATATTTAGATGACCTATTTAAATAGATTTTCCAGGGAGTCCTGATTGTTTGGAGTGGTGGTGTCTGTGCTAACTGGCTGAGACAACCTCCACTTGGTTCAGGGATGTGAGAGCCTCGGGTTCAAAGGTGAGTGTGTACCAGCATCCCCCACGTTTCACTTCCACAAGGGCAATGCCCTTTCTTCCCCTTTCACTGGTGAAGCAGGAGCTCAGAAGCACAGATCAGAGCTGGATAAATAAAGGTGTGGGGAAACTTGCACATATTTAGGTTCTGAGTAATTTTTGACAGATCTATTGCTACCACATCATGTGGGACATGAGACAGCGATCAGCCAGAACTGGTTCCCTGGCCTTTTTGTCATAAACATGCTACATAAAACTTACAGTCTGCAATAACTTTTCTACCAAAGCACAGATATGGCGTTTGTAGTGGATAGTGGATTGATAGATTCTCTGTATCCACATGGAATCTGTATGCAAAATATACCCAGGAAAGGAATACTTCCGTGGATAATTCTTGCTTTTCTCATCCAGCTACAGAGCTGCTATCAAAGTCTGTGACTGCATCTATTGCAACACCCATGCTGTCAGGCACTAAAATGAGGTGGCAAATAGAAACCTAAATTCTTCTCACATAAGTCTCAGCTTTTCTGCTGTTAATTTTGTTTTAAAACTTATATAAGAGTAGTTCTGCTGACATCCACTGAAATAGAATCGTCAGTGAAATGGAGAGATTGCTGAGCAAAACTAAAAGTGTTGGGAGTAAATAAGCAATCGTTTTTTATGAGGGTCTGCATTTTGTATTGCTATTATTATTTATAATAGATCACTACCTCAATAAACATGATTAAAAGAACAGGCACTTGTCTTGTCCTTCATTAAGGCTGAAGAAGTGATCTGAGTGTGTATATGAGTTTGCAAATTCAAGCCCCTTTCAGAGGTTTGTTTTTGGAGCCTGAGAAAAAGGGGAAAACAGGATATTTGAGGAAGTGAAAATCCTGACATTTGTTGGAGTAAACTGATGCAAGTGATAGAAACTGCTGGGTTAAATGAAAAATACCACAATACTTTAAAAACACTACTAGGATTCCCATAATAATTACCTATTTCATTGCAAGCCCTAACAGATTCTCCATGAGAAGTCTGATCAGTGGAATTGTCCTGTAGGTGTTAAATGGGTGGGAACTCTCTAGCAATGCATTGCAAAGAGGTGATATACTCAGCATTGTCATTTGGAGGAGGATTATTTTCCTCATTTGCATTATAAATAATTCCATATGGATAAAAATTAGCTTGTGAATTCTGCAAGCTAAGACCATAGAGATTTTCTCTTCAGGGGCTTGTATTCTGTTAAGCCATCTGAAAGTCACTAAAGGCTCTTGCCATGGAGTGGTCTCCAAGAAGAGGAGCTGTGGTCCCTGTGGGGACTAGTCAAGATGTAGAGGCTCCCTCCAAAGGAAGGAGAAGGGGTTGTTGGGTGTTTTTCCAACCAGAGTCTGACTTGCTGTTGTTGGAATGAACCTGATAGCACCTGAAGGGAGCTTGTGGATGGGCTGCTGAGTTCTGCAGCAGCTGTGGGGTGGCAGCTGCCAGGTCGGGTGGGGAAGGACGTGCACGAAATGTAGTACACACAAACCAGACACAGGAACCGTGGAGCTGGGCTTTGGCTTTGTCTCAGGGGAAATCCTGTGGCACTGACCCGTCCAGTGCACAGCTGACCACCCAGACACACACGTCCTGTCTCCCCGTGCTGCAGTGACCAAACGTCCCTGTGACATCATGGGAAGGCCTGCAAGGGCAGAGGGGCAGTGGTCTCAGCTCAGGAGGTCGGGGTGGCTGCACCGCCTTTGGCACAAGGTGTGCCCTGCTCAGGCAGCATCAAGGCTTCTCGAGCATCCAGGGCCAGGTAGGCTGTGCTTGGGGAAGTTCTTGACATGCCTGCCCTGCTGGTACTGCTCCTGCTCCTGCTCCTGTTCTTTTTGTCTCTGATGCAGTAAAAAGCCTGTTTCTGTTGCTGCTGCCATTCCCAGAGCAGTAGCTGTGCATCTCAGACCATCTCAGTCAGATGGTCTCCTGTTGCAGAGCTCCTGACGGGTTTTACGTTGAGCACAAAGCCCTGTCTGGCACAGCACTGTCAAGAAGTATCCCATAAAAACCCCAGTATTTCACCTTCACACTACCAGAACTGGATCCTAAGTCAGTTCTCTCTCAGTTCCCTCACTTAATAGCACTTGCAGTTGTCCTAAAACAGATTGATACATAAAATGCTGTTTGGAGAAGTGGTAACTGGGCTTTCTGTAACTGATGCCACAGGACAGGAGCATGTGAGTCCATTTGACATTGACTTTTGTGACCATCAGCAAGTACATTACATGAGAGAATGGAGAAAATATTTGCCAGAAAGAACTGTTCTTCCCAGCTCGTAAGAGCCATCCCAGTAAGAAAAGTGTGGAGTCACCTTCAGAGCTCGTGTCAGCCCATGCTGTTCCATTGCACAAAGGCAGACATCTTCTTCCAGCTGATTCTAACAAGCAACTGTTGTTTCCCTTTCTGCTTGACAGGGTGTTATTTAATCATGCAGTGAGTCTCAGGTATGGCTGCTGATTCTATATCCTATTTATATCAAAGGAATTTGCCTTACATTAATGATTGCAAAAAGTAAATAGCAATGTGCTGAGAACATGGAAAACAAAACTGGGTTTCTGGTTTGCCAAACTTCCATCACTGAGTATATTTTTCCTTAGTGGTTGCCATGCTGTAGTAAACATGGCATGTAGTAAAGTTAAGGGCTAGGCCATTTTATTGGTAACATTTCTCTATTGAAGCATAACAAAATTAATTGCTGTCCTTCCTTTTCCAAAAAGGAAGTCGCTGTTTTGCTGTAGCATCACATACAAAGCCATAAAAAGGAAACAAGTTTTGGCTAGAAAAAACATTTATTGATGCTACAAAAAAAGGTAGTTCTGCAACATAAAAAAAAGTTCAATTCCCAAATGGTTGTTTAGTCTGTGATACAACTGGAAGCACACTGTGACTTCTTTATTTGTGGATAAATTTACTGAAAAGTGCAAATATCGTGGAATTCAGTCTTGACACTCTATTGCTTTCTCTTAAGAATGTATAGAGTTGGGTAACTGAAATTAGTACTGGCAGGCATACGAGATGCAGGATTTGAGCTTGGAATTATTATTTAAACAGAATTCCCATCAAAATCCATGTTGGCAATAGGTGTCAGCAAACAGTTCTCAAGTCGGAGCAATGTCTGTTACCATGAGGAAGTTGTTTCTAACCACTTGTTGTTTCTACTCCATGCTGCAGAGCTCCATTAAAATGTCAGTCAAGTGTAGGCATTGCCCGTGATTGAACTGAAACCCTGGGGGCAAAGCCTGTGGAATTCTCCAGCAGTTTCCAATTGGATCTGAAGTTAAGGTGGGCAAACAAGCAGTGTTCAAACATCACACCTGCAGGGAGGGCTGCTGGGGCTGCAGAGGGGATCCTGGAGTCTCACTGTTCCTGTGCTGTGCTGGCAGGGCATGGCACAGGGATCACATATCCCTCTGAACCTGACTGGAGCTGAAGGCATCACATTGTTGTGGTTGGTTCTTTCAGTACTCAGACAGGTGCTAGGAAAATGTGTCAGATGCATTGCATTAAAACTGAACGTTGTTTAGGAAAACAGGAGAAAATCTGGAGGTGAATCCCCCTCTGACTGCGGTGAGCTGCAAGAGTTACTTCTACCTTCAAACCCATGAATAAAATCTGCCTTCATTTAAGACTGGGCCACCTCAACAAAATGAGATACTTGGCATTAATTATAGAGTATATTATCCAATATCTCCAAGGAGATTTACTCTGTGAAAGTTTATGAATTATTTCTCTCTGAATTAGTAAATCTTATACTTATCTATTCCCCTCTTTTTGTTCACCTTTTCTCCTGTGCTGTTTAGAGACAATAACAATTTCAACTCATATAAATAAGCGTGCCCCCCCCCACCTCAGATTACCTCTAAAATGTGTTTGGAGTTGTTCTACCTCTTGAATAACCCTGTTCTGGGCCAGAACAAATTTTAGTTCTATTTTTCACTTGTTTTCTTTTTCAGTTTTTACATAATGTTTGAAAACAGAACAAAAAACTCATCTGCTCTACGAAGTATTACTTAGACAAGGTTTGATTATCAAACACCACGGGTGGTGTGGATTTCCCTCTGTGGACAATCGTGTTTGTCCTGGCTGATACTCACTCTATAGACAGCTCACTCCAGCAGCAGTAGCAGTGGACATTAGAACTAATCCAGCTGGTAGGCAGTTTTGTTGTGGTCTCTCCAGTACAGGAGGTTTTGGCACTTATTCAGTATTAAGTCATAAACAATTTTTAAATTATGCAGTCATACAAAGAAAAGATCAGTTGAAGAAAAAGGGAAAAGGTTTTTTTCTGATTTTCCTGGCCATTGAGCTTTAGCCCCTTTGGTGCTGTTGTGGTACCCTTACAAAAGCCCTTCAGTTTCTCACCTTTTCCCCCCAGCGAGGCACTCAGGATTACAGATCTAACTATGAATTGAGCACTGTCTGGATCAAAGATGTCTTGAGTTTTTTAAGTTTCAGGACATTTCTCCACCTAATTATCTCGGAGCTGATTGTTTTCCTTCTCATCTGGTGCCAATAAGAAAGGGCAGAGCCCATAGGCGAGGTGCTGTTAACAGCTGGCAGGTGGCACAGTGCTGCACAGGGGATGGAACACAATTGTGCAGGCAGTGGGATGAACACAATCCTGCAGCAGTGCATGGAACACAATCCTGCAGCAGTGCCCAGCTCTCAGCCTGTTTGCCTGCGAGCTGTTTGCTGTCCCCACCAGCCCTGCTCTGGGTGGTGCTGTGAGCGACGCTGGGGGTGTGAACCCCTGCACAAGGTGTGAGCTGTTGGTGGCAGCTTGCTCGAGGAAAGGATGTAGGCTCTGAGAATACATCATTGCCAGAGGTGGACACTGGGGTGGTGGGCACATTCCTGTTCTCCTCTACCTGGCCGAGGGGAAGTGTGGCAGCAGCTCCTGCGAGGAGACAGCCAGGACCTCATTCATGGTGTGGCAGCAGCTCCTGGAAGGAGACAGCCAGGGCCTCATTCATGGTGTGGCAGCAGCTCCTGCGAGGAGACAGCCAGGGCCTCATTCATGGTGTGGCAGCAGCTCCTGGAAGGAGACAGCCAGGGCCTCATTCATGGTGTGGCAGCAGCTCCTGCGAGAAGACAGCCAGGGCCTCACTCGAGGTGTGATGGTGACGCTGCCTCCCTGGTCAGAGGTGGCACTGGGGCTGAGCCTGCCCAGCCACAGCCCACCCTGCCTGGCAGGGATCCCGTCAGCGAGGTCTTTGGGAGTGCACATAGGTCAGAACAAGCTGGAAGAAGAAAGATGCTGTGGAAATACAGAACAGTGCAGTTTTATTCTATGTAGACCAATACCACGGGTAACGTGTAAATATTTCTGTGTTTACTCATGTGGTAAAATACGTTTATAGTGGTACATAAATACCCAGTAGCACAGATTTAGCATGTGGGAAGGCTCACAGTGAGCTTTGGAAGAAATGAAGGTTAAGCAATACCAATGTACACGCAAGCAGGAGAAAGGGGGCAACTTCTTTATAAAGTTAAAATGTACATGCAGACATGCTGTTGAGATTAGCATGGCAGTACACACAGAATTTACTTGAAATTGCTCTTTTCAAGAATGTCAGCATATTCAAATATCTTTTCCTATAGCATGATACTTAAGGAAATACCCATTTTCTTCCAGTGTACTTCCCAGAACCAGGCCTTCAACACCACTGTTCACCCCACTGTTACAAGAAATATGCTAGCTTTTCTGTACCATGACCTGGTTTTGGAGTGCTGCTTCTGTGAAGGGTATGCAGACACATCTCATCTTCTGTTGAAATGTAATTAACAGGTGGATTTTAGGCAAATTTCCTCGAAGTTCTCCAAGCTTTATAAATAATACATCTGATTTTTTTTCAGGTGGTAAAATTGAAACCTAAGTTGGAAATTATTCACTCAAAGCTTCAGACCAAGTCAGTGCCCAAAGTAAAACTAAAATCTAGGGTTTCTTGATCTCCTGCCTACTCCTGTGAACACTGAGCAGTGCACTGTGTAAACTCACTTGAGCATATTTTGCAGCATAAGGTGCATGTGGCAGTAGTCTGTTGTTTCTGCATCTCTGTTTTTGCAGATGAAGTGGTACCCTGTAGGATATAGGGCAAAATGTGATTTTGAGTGTTAAACGACTAAAGGATTTTTGAGCCTGTATTTCTGTGTGTGTTCTCAGACAAGGCAAACAAGGTTCTGCTCTGCATGTAGAAGAGGTGATGCAGAGCAGAAACTTGGAAAGCTGGAGCTGAAGTTGTGCAAGGAGAAGGGAGATGCTTTCAGTTCCCGCCCATATTCTCTGTTTCTGTCTTTCCCAATCACATTTGCTTTTTCATTCCTGCTTCCCCCTTTGCATGTGTGGCAGCAGGAAGGAATGTGCTGGGTTCCCAGGATGAGATTCTCCATTCACAGTCAATACTGCTGGCTGCCATGGAGCTGCAGTGGCTTCCCAGAGCTGGTGGCCACCAAAGCTCTCGAGGGCTGCGAGCCAGAGCCTGCTGCTGCCACACTCTGCCAGGGGTCTGCCATCCCAGTGCCCATTTCAGTCACAGCAGCATAACCAAAAGCAGTCTAGGTAGAACTGGGTAAATCTGGAATTTTGCTCCCAAAGACAGGCTGTGGGATGTGAAATACAGTGACCTGCACTGTGTACAGAGAACCCCAAAAGTCTGTGTGGCTTTCCCCTGTACAATGTGGACCATGGATTGCTTCCTCCCATGACTCACAGAGAGCTGCACACAGGTAGGAGCCCTGTAACCCTGGTTTTGCTTTGTAGATCAATAGACTTAGCACTTTTCAGACTCCTCTTGCTGACATACTAAAATGAAACCCACACTCTAGTAGTGCCTGCTGGCCCTTGTTGCACCTGGGCACATTTTGCTGCAAGGGTTCCTGGCACTGGCCCACTCGGCTGGAAACCAAAACCCTTTGTGACAGGGGGCTTCTGGTAGGATCATGACTTCAGCACAATCCTTGATTTTTGAAGTTGTTTATAGGGAATAGCACATGGTAACTTAAGACATTTGAGAATCTGCAAATCAAGAGCAGACAAAGCTGGGTGCTGTATAATGGAGCGACATTCTGGTCTGTAAGGAATCTCACCAGACAACTGCTTGTTCACATACTAACAAAAGGGTCTAATGATTAAAGTGGTCAGAATCTGATCCATAGCAATGTCACTGCAGGCCTTAACACACAAATGGACTCAGGGTTCTCCAGGAACACAGTAAGATAACAGAGAGGCAGAATGCAAGAGGAACTACATGGTGAAGGAATGCACAGTGAGGGCTCTTTCCTGCAGCTGCTGAAGCCCTCTTTTCTCTCATAACAGAGGTTCTTTACAAAAAAACGACGGTGAAAAGCGAAGAAGATTTCTTGCTCCTTTGATGCCATGGTCTGCTGAAGCATGGGGAATGGCCACGAGGAGTGGGTTTAGTGTTCTTGTGCAGTGGGTTACAAATGGCACCAGGAATGAGGAAACGTGTCTAATCATTCTATGGACATTAATTGACTCAATGGTATCAAGTGAGTTTCTTCACCTCATTACATCACAGCTACTGCATTTTCGAAATCAGGCTGATGCCTATCAAGCATTGTTCATTGTTTGAGATGTGCAGTTACAAAGCAGCAGCAGGGCAGGCTCAGGGGGACGGAGTTTCAGGGTCCTGCCTGTGGCAGGAGCTGCTGCCCACAGGGGTTATCCAACCCCACAGCAGTTGCCAGGTAACCACTGGAGATTATGACAAAACTAATACTCAGAATTAAAAACTGGGGAAAGATTTATCAAGTTCACCACAAGACTACTCTCAAAACTTCCTTAATTCCTTGTTTGGGAAACATTTTAAATTCAACACCAACATTATTTTTATGTTGCTAATTCCCAGAGCTCTATTCAAGTTTTATGCATTGAAAAGAATAACTGTGTTACCCAACAGGTCTTCAGAAATGGACTTCTGTGTTTGTTACTCAATAGCTGCAGTCACTTGTAGGTGTTTGGGTCTGGCCATCAATACAAAAATCTGGTTATTATGTTTTCAGCACTTATTCTAGGGACTGTGTAGTTTACAATGAACAAAAGTGTGCAAGATGGAGTCTGATCCTTTGGATATTGCCCAATGAATACCATTTAAAGGTATGCGTGACCCACGCCAATCCTGAGTAATTCCCATCCTTAATGGAAATTTCTGTATGATATTATGTTTGTTTTCTTTAACCCAGGATGTGCCTTTGTAACCATAACTTTGTTTACACACATATGTATGCCTCTAAAATGGTCTGGTTCTGTCTGACAAACATATGAAACCCTTCAGAATGATATTAATTTTGGGGACATGAACTTATACCTTGGACAAGACTAAATTTGTAAGTCTTGAGGGTATGAACTGTAGCTTTCATCCGAAGTTTAGTTTTATTTTCAATTCTGTTGATGAATTTTCTGTACTGATTTCAAAGTCATAGGGCATGTAAGCTGGATGGCTAAAATTTCTACAGAAAGGGGATTGTGTATTTATAAGGATAACAGTAATATTCAGAGTGACATCAGGAAGGGCTACAAAAATAATGAAAAGAGTTGAGTTTAAGAATTAATACATGACCACACAGAATAACAAGTGAGGAGAGGGGAAATGCAATTCCTCTGTTATGCTGTCCTCTCCCTCCTGGCCCATCAGGGCTGGACACCAGGCTGGATCCACTACTTTGAACAGAAGAGCCCTTCTGCTCCCCAGGTGGGCAAACACCGAGCGGGGATGGGCACCGCAGTCCCTCCCAAACCCAGCGTGGTGTCACCAGGGCACCTTTCTGTGGGTTTGGCGGTACACAGCGTGAGCTTGGCCGTGGGAAAACCAGAGTGCTTGCTCTCCTCTGCTTTCCCACCTGGAGACTGCTTGTGCTGTTTGTTCCCTGCAGCTCTCCCCGGCGGTGCGGGCGAGCCCGCAGTCCCTTCCTCCCCGGGCGGGCACGAGGTGTCCTCACGCCCCGCGGTGCCTTCGCAACGTGGAGAAACTGCCACGGGGATAAGATCACACTTGTTCTGTTCCCTGACCTGGAGGAATGCAAACCCGCTGACCTCATGTGTCTGCAGATGTTGGCAGATGCTCTTACTCACACCACTTTGTAACTCAGCATTATGCTCGTTCTTGGCACTGCGCTGGGCTGTGCACAAGCTGACAACAAGTGGCCTCATGAGATGCCACCGTTCCATGAAGAAGAAAAGCAAACTCCTCAGGTAGGCTGGCTCTGACACCAGAGAGGGCCCAGAGGTGGCCCGGAGTCCCTCACTCCCTGGGCAGGCCCACGAGAAGGCACCTGGCAGCTGGGTTAGCTTCTGCAAATGGTGCCCCAGAGGATAAAGTGCGATGGGCAGCGGAGTCTAAAACCCCCCCAGGTGAGCTGTGGAAGGATCCTCGTGGAGGATAGCTGCCTCCACAGCTCCCTCCCTGCAGGCGTGGGAACCTCATTGATTCCCTTTGGAACATATTCCTTACTGGTGAGACTTCCACAGGGAAGCCTGCAGTTATCAACCTCACGAGTGTGCAAACTGCATGTGCTGTCTTATCTGAAACCTGCCTTCTTCATGCTCTGTTGCAGCTCAGGTTGGCCCCAGAGGCAAATCTGTGACATTCCAGTAGAACAGGGTTCCACCTGAAGGTGACATAGCCCTCTGTCCTGTTGGAGCAGGGAAGGGGTTTCTGAATAGGATCCACCTCTGAGCAATGCATGGAGGGAACAGATTGTCCACACAAAACTGCAGTCACTGCCTAGGACTGTGAGAAGGTGGCACTAACCTCTTACCATATATCCTCCTTTACGCCTCTAAAATGGGAAGCTGGAGCAGCACACTTCCGTGTCCTTAGGGGATATGTCTGTGCTGGGCTATATATTATTTGGTTTTATTTTGATTTCAGAAACTGTAGCAATATGGCTCGTGATGCTCACCTGTGTTAGGCTGTAGTAGTGAGAAGAAGCAAACAACTGTTCTTGTATTTGACATTTTAAGTGCTTTTTAGCAATATTAATATCCAGACAAACCAACATTACTTTGAAGTCTACTGTGGAAATTCATAAGCGATAATAAGGACAGAGACAATTATAAACATGTAAAACAAACAAAGCTGGTGTTTGTTTTCTAAACATGACTCTGAGGGTTGATCATTGGCTCTGCATCATGTGCATTCCAAAGGGTCTATGGATGTGCTAGAAAGAGTAAATTTGCATAGATAACAAAATTAAAAAATAGGTCATAGTTACATGCAAAACGACCACTCCTCCTTCAGGGATGGCTGGCTGAAAGCCAGAGCTCACCAGGAGCAGGTACTGACTCCAGGGAGGACAGCTGTGGGAGCAGAGGGACCTGAAGGCAGGTCCAGTTTTTGTTTGCTTATTCTAGCATAGAACCTCCTTAGAAAAGTAAGAAAAAAGCTCTTTATTCCTGCAAAACTTGTGGCATTATCCCCTGTAACCTTGCTGAGGGTGGGGAGTCAGTGTCAGAACCTTTGCACAGCTTCCCTCTGAGGAGTCGTGGCAAACCTGGGCACTGCTCAATGCAGAACCAAGCGATGCTGAAACCCCCCTTCAGAATGCAGAGGGTTATTGCTGCAGGAATAAATCCTCTTTCTTAGAAAGAGAGGCATAGAATTTAGCAGCGAAATCGAAAGATTTAGTCATGTTCCTGCTGCAAATGCTTGAAATGCATAAGATTGTATTATCTAGGGAGCATGACAAGGGTCTGAGTAAACCTGACAGTTTTAATTAATGGCCTCTATTCAGCTGTCAGAATCCAGTGGGTCTGCTGACAAGACAGAGTGATGACAGATCAGCCTCCACTGACATCCTGTGTAGATGCCTTTAAAGTAGTAAAATATATGTTTAAAAACATATACTTAGTCATGTGCACAGAACTTGAGGTCTTTCACAGGTGCTCAGATTTGTATCTCAATTACAGATTCGCTTCAGCGAGACACACAATTTAAATCCCTAAAACAAGTCAAACCTGACACAAAAATGATTAATTATTGAACAAGAAGGTATCGTCCTGACCATGTGGGGATAAAAACAAGAGGGGAGTTTCACCACTGCAAATACAAAATTTTCAGTTGTAACATCTAGAGCAAGTTTGGGGCTTTTTTAATTAGCCAGAGGAATAACGGATTTTGGAATCACTAAAATTACTTAACATGGCTTTGGGTGTTGTTTTGTTTTGCAGTGATCGACACTTCCGCAGGAGAAAAGCGTGGAATCCCAGCCTAAAATGTGCCATTGCAGAGGTAACATGGTCAGCCCCCTGCGGAGCCAGGCCTGGCCACCCGCTCAGGCGGCCACTGCAGCGCGGCCGTCAGGGAGGGCTCCTGGGCAGCTCCTGGGCAGCTCCTGGGCAGCTCCTGGGCAGCTCCTGGGCAGCTCCTGGGCGGCTCCTGGGCAGCTCCTGGGCAGCTCCTGGGCAGCTCCTGCGCTCAGAGCCCCCTTTGCTAGGGAACCGCTCTGTTTGCTGGGACATCCACGCACAGGGGAGCGATGGTTCTGTGGCACGAGGCTGTCCCAGAGCCGGCAGCTGAGTGCCCTGGCTGTGTTCCTGTCCGTGCTGCACCCGAGAGCAGCAGCCCCGAGCTGTCGCTGCCCCCACAGCATCCTCACTGCCTTCTTGCTTTGGAGGAGGTTCTTGTTCAGAGAAGGTTCCCTGAAAGATCTCTTCTTTGTAGGAGAAAAGAAATGTGCTCAGGCCAGCCGGGGGACCCCTCATTTTAGGAGAGGCCTTAGAGCCTTCGGGAAACAGCCTCCACCCATTTTCTGCAGGCTGGGGACGAGTTTGTGTGTGCCCCGACAGTCCGTGGAGAGATGTGCACTAACCCTGCTCGCAGGGAAGGCCAGCAAGGAGCACTCCCAGGCTGCAGGGAATGGGGCAGCCCAGGGGCCCAGGGCACCGCTGGGCACTCCCTCCCTGCCGGGAGCTCTGGTCCCCAGGGCTGGCACAGGGACGGGGACCACGCCTGCCCTGCACCACAGCTGGGGATGCACCCGCGGGGAAAACACTCTGGGCAGCAAAGAGACAGCAGGAAAGTGAAAAGTGACAGAAACAGGCCTTGGGGTTAGCACTGCAGTCTCCATTCGTCCCTGAGAGTGAACTCGTGCCCTCAGCCCATCCGTTTTTGAGATCCACGGGGTGAATGAGGTTTCCCTGCACACACACCTGCCCTGTGTGAGCACATCTGGTGCAGCTGCTGGCAGATTTTGGAGGCTCTGAACCTATGACCAGAAATAGGTGGGTCTGGTTTCCCCAGCCATCGTGTTCAGTGTTACACATGCCTTGATGATGAAGCACTGTAAATCATGAGTCTGCTCACACTCACTGATAACCCAGTCATGCAAAAGGTTCCTTGGAGTAGGAATTCAGCAGAAGGCATTTCACATCTGTCAGAAATAATTAAAGGGTGTGGAGTGACTCACTGGGAACTGCATGAATAATCAAGGCTTCATTTTCAGCAAGACAAAGCCATGAACTTTGGTCTGGCACATCAGTAGGGAACATGTTCCTTTGTCAAGGCCTGTGTTTGGTGATTGATGATAGCAAAAATACCAGAAGGAGGGATTTCTGTGATGGTCACAGAGTGGCCACTTTTAAAGTGCAGTTCTGTGTATGCCAGCATAGCATGGGTGTGAGACTGCAGAGTTCAGAGTAGAAAATGACACTGAGAGAGGGGGAAAGCCTTTGCACTGCTGTGTGGTCAGAAGAGTTTCTGCTGCAGCCAGGAGCAATATCAAGTCTCAAGGTGTGTCATTTACTAAATGAACACAGTCTTGCAGGGAGCCACCAAAAGGAATCCACAGCCTGACAGCAGGCGTGGTTGGGGTCAGCCCCAGAGAACAGCCCTCTCCTGCCACCAGACCGTGCTTGGGAAGGCTGACCTGCATACCCTGCATACCTGCATCGTGCTGATGGCAACAGAAGCTTCTCTGCCCAGACAGCCTCTGCCTGCTGTGTGTTGCCATCCCTTTTCCTGGCCAGCTCTCCTAACTGAAGTGAAGCTGTCAGCAACGTCTTTTTTACTATGAACAAGTTCTCTATCTATACACCAACCTGCGTGTTCAGAAAGGGGACTGGGGAAAACTGAGGGCAATCTGGGAGGCATCTTTCCCACACAGAGCCTGGGGACACCTCCCCTACTGTACAAATTCACAAACTCTTCTGAGATATCACTTCTTAGATTTTTTTTTCCAGACCACAATATCATTTTAATAATGATCAGGTAACATGTTAGGTAAACAGCTCATAAGTCTCGTTAATGGATAGAGTTATTTGAGAAGCAGTTCATGCCACATAAACCTTAAACGATTAAATTAAAAATCAAGACATAAAACTCGAGAGTAGAATTTTAAAAATGGAAAATGAAATCAGCTTAAGCTTAGTATTTTAATATTAAGCAAGGACTCAGATCTTTCCTTTGACCAAGTCTAGAAAGTTGCCAACCACTGCTGGTTCCCACTTGTTGTGTGGAAATGAGGAGCTGAATCTTTTTTTTTTTTTTTTTCCTAGACTGCAGGGCAAGCAGCAATAGGAATTGTGCTGGTCTGAGATTTTGGTTTGCTGTGCTGTGTAAGAACAACGATGGAAAAGGGGGAATGTGGGATCATTTCCCGTCTGGCCTGTGCCAACTTCAGAGCCCAGGCAGCCTCCAGGATGAGGGGCTGGGACCCCCAGCTTGTTCCATCAGAGCTCGCAGGTACTGCATGCCTGCACACTGAGCTGTCTGTCCCAACAGCTCTGAGAGCTGGAAATACTGGCAGCACTCAGGGACTGGAGACTTGGCCAATGTGACAGAGGGCAGGAAAAGCTTTATAAGCTGAGCAGAGGCAGGGAGAAAGCTTGTGAGCCCTGGTCACAGGTTGAAGAACAGACACAAGTGTGTCCAGCGATGGACATCACTGGATTTCTGTGTGTACTGAGGTCCAGAGGCTGTCACTACAGATAAGGTATTTCCGGTAGATTTTTGCTTTATGCAAGCTGTGAAATACTTCCCTAAAGTACTAGTTAGGTGAAAGGATCTGTTCTTTCAAGGATAGGGCTAAATCCATCATGATTGCTACTTGCCAGCACTTCATACAACTTGATCCCATGTGAATCACACAGGGAGTGTGAGGTCTGAGAACTGAGTCCATGAAGAAGGCATGTCTTGGAGCAGGGTGAGGAATGCAGAGGCCAGTGCTGGAAGGTGTGGCAGGTATGTGTGAGCTGTTAATGACTGTGCTGAAGAAATCCTGGTGATGCAGAGGTGAAGGAGTCCAAGAACTGGAGGAGTCCAGAACCCATGCTGTAGGATCAGCTGAAGGACAGATCTGTATCCATGGCAGCTGGTGCAGGTTCCTGGCATGGAAATGCTGTTCAGCAGCAGCGCTTCTGAATCTCACATGCCACCTGCCTTGGTATTATCTTAATTTTCAAGGACTTTATCATGCTTTTCCAGGCCATCCTATCTTTCATTTGAGACTTCACTGGACAGGGCACTCCCTGGCTACTACCACTGTCCCCTGAACCAGTCTCTCTGAAGGTGACCTCCTCCACTTACAACTGAGAAAAGGCAGAAAAATTAGGGATTTAATGGATGGAACTCTGGATGGAACATAGATAAATCCAAGAAGTTTAATAGCTGAAAAGGGGCAAAAGCACTGCCTAGCCTTTGTAAACCTGAAATACAAAATCCTTAAGTTCTGCAGCTTGAAAAGTACGGACTCTGTCTAGTTGTGAGTGAAAACTGTGGCAGGATCTGACCCTGCCTGCTCAGCCCCATGGCTGAGGTTCTCTTTCCCCATGTTATGGGCTTCAGCTGTGGCACACTAGAGGGTCCTGCACCATCCTGACAGGAACACTGCTCTGCCTGCCTGCACAGCCTCGCCACAAAGAGTGGCTCTGAATTACAGGTGGGCAGCATTGCACCAAAATTGACTCCACCAGAAAGTTTGGTGCTATTCACCTTATTTGCTCCATGGGCTTTCTGAACCCCCTTGAGGTCCTGCACCACTGGGGAGGGCTGTCACACCCCGTGGAACAAGGTTGCCTTGCTGGGGAAGTGGCATGTGGGCATAAGTGATCTTTCCTGACACCTGGCAGTTGTCCCACCCAGGCTTCACCTGCGTCTCCTTCAGCCAAATGAGGGAGGGGGATCAGGCTGGCAGGTGAACAGCACGGCCCTGGCCCTGTGTCCAACCAACACTACATGACCCGGTGTGCTCCCAGGAATTCCAGGCAGGACACACGCCATGTCCATCTCATCTAGATTTCTGATATTTTTCCACCTGAACACTTGGCTGGCTGATTGTCATTTGGCTTTTTTTCTTTTTCAGTGTGTAACTGAAGAGGTTTAGTCCCAGGCAGGAGCTCTGTTTCCCTCAGAGTGGCAGCTTCAGCTCCTGAGCCCTGACCTCAGGCCTTGTTCTTTCACCTCTCTTGTCTCTGAGCTGACCTGTGTCTGCTGGTCTGAGGGATTGAATATATGGTGCCAACGGCCTCTGGAGGATGCACCCCCTGCAGCAGCCAGGGTGGCTGTAAGTGCCTTCCTTGCCCTGCCCAGAGTGCTGTGAAATGGGAGTGGCAGGGGCAGCCTGTGCTTGGGCTGTGCTCTGCTCTGGGGCTCTGTAGGGGGAACGGGAGGCATGTGCCCGGTGCCATCAGTGCCATTACGAAACAAAGGGCTGCTCTGGCACAGTGATCCGTGTGGGTGAAAGCCAGAAAATGCCATCCTGTCCCTCTCTGCATCACATCCTTCAGTAGACGTGCACGGGGGAATGCAAAGGAGGTTCTCATCGCTATGTGTCAGTAATGAAGTTTCATAGGAATAAGTGAGGAGTTTAGAAGCTCAAGGTGTTTGTCTTAAGAGTTCTTTTGTCCCCACGGCTTGGTCCTTGGAAAGCTGCTACAGCACACCAGGAGGAGAGCACTCAGTCATTCCTGAGAGCAGCTCTGCATATCCCAACCCAAGAGGAGAATGGGTATCATCACAGCGTTTTCTGCTGTGTCCTGGCTTTTCTGAGCTGAACAGATCTGTGTCGGCTGAGGAAAGCAATGCTTTCCTTGCATGTGGCCAGTGCTGTAACACCACAATTATACACTAATTCTTGAAAAGTGTGCACTTGGGGGTATTCTCTCAGTGAGAGCTTGTACATCCTGTGCTACTCATTTCTTCCAGGTTGGCTCATATTTAAATCTGGTTCTTGCAAAAGAGCAAACCTAGCCAGCCAAAACAGTCATAGGAGAAATCAGCTTAGGAAATATGAATTGCTTGAACCTTACAAATTCCTGAATGGGGAAGATGGGGCTCAAAGATAACATAAAAAAATCTGTTCAATAGTGGAAACAACCCAAGTTGTGTATCTCCTAAGTGGGTGTCTGAGCACAAGACTTCCCATCTTCATCTAAGTAAAGATGCTTGCTCATCATTCTTGTAAAATGTGCTGCTCTCATCTCTTTTGTTCACATAGTAAAGAAACTTAGCTTTGTCATGCAGTAGTGAAGCAAACCAACAATTCCATGTATTCCAATGAAGCCCTAAGTGAATTTAGCATTGCAGCTAATGTTATAGAATAACAATTTCCTGATGGGATCTATCCTATGCAGTGATTACAAAATCACCTGCCTTGGTGAAAAAGGAGTTTATACTGCCTGGTTTAAAACTGCCTACTCGGCCTAACTAAACATCTTTATCCACTGCAGAGATCACAAAGATTTTTATCACAGGGGATTAATGCATTGATTTACATCTGACAGTAAATTAAACTGAGATGAGTGATGCTGTAACCATCTTGTTTCCTGCCTTGGCTCTCTGAGACGTTGCTAACCCTGGAGGGGAAATGCTGAGCAGGGCTTCCAGCAGCTGCTGACTCAGCACAGCCCTGCACAGCGACCATCAGCAGCCCTGCCTTCAATGGATTGCAGCAGTGGGAGCTGACTGGGAGTGAGGACATATAAAGCAGAGAGCAGGGCAATGCACCAGCCAAGTGCATTAATGCCCAGAATGAATGCCCAGTTTTATCCTCGATGCACAACGGTCCCCGTACACCACAGCTTGGCTGTGCAGAGGCTGCTGTGTGTCCTGCCTGTCTGCTTTGCTTGGGAGGGATGTGGAAGGGCAGCCTGTGGTCATCAGAGCTTTGGGGGGGCACTTCAGTCCACCCCTGCACATGACCCATCAGCCGTGATGTGCACCCTGACAGCATGGAATGCCATCCCTCCCGAGCTGCTGTGAGCAGCCCTGCCTCTGCTGCACCTCTTCAGCACAGGTGATGGCCAGCAGCAATCCTGTATCCCAGGCACTGGCTGCATGCTCTGTCATCACAGAGCAGCCTGGGAAGAAATACAAGACTGATCTCCAGGAGGGCCCCAGTGACAATCAGGCAGCAAAAAAGGTCTCTCTGCTGGGTTGGGACACACGAAGAGGGAAGAAGCATCTCAGAGCAATCCATCTCCTTCCCACCTCCACAGGTGCTCCCCAAGGCCCACCCTGTAAGTGCACAGCCTTTGCAATATACCCAGCCTACAGGCCTTCTGCCTGCAGGAATGTAGATGGGACTCTGTTGAGAGCATGATAAATCTCTGACCCACAGCTGGAGATTCAGGTAGTCTGCCCCTTCCACTCTGGCTGGCTTTTGTCTAATTTTGCTAGCTGCTCCCTTCCGATAATTGTCACCCATTGCTGAAAGTCTGGACAACTGTTCCAAAACACTCTCTGAGAGAGGGATATCATATTGGTTTTGGATATTTAGAGCCACTGCTTCAAGGGGTGTGAAAGCCTGTGTGAACGGGCACGAGACAGCTCTGTGCCCATGATGTGCAAGCCCTGGCCACAGGGCTCTGGGCTTGGGAATGGTGTCAGCACCCATCAGTCCTGCTGATCAGTGTCCTTGCTTGAGGAGTGGCTGCCTGAGCATGGTGGGTTTCTGCCTACACCTCCACTGGTGTTGGTGTGTTCAGGTTTCCAGTGCCTCAGCTCTGTCTGACACAGCTCTCAGCCACAACAGCCCCCCCAAGGACTGCCCTCGCCGTGCACGGGGCTCTGCCCAGAGCCTCGGAGGGTGCCAAGGAAACACCAGACATTTTGATTTCTAGCTGTCTCTGTTTACATTTTGTACAGGAAATTCACTGATAGGCATTCAAGCATGAAATGCAGTGATTGTTCAGAAGGTGTCAGGAAAATCCTCACATTTGGGGAGTGAGTTATCTTTCTGTGGTTTGTCTAGCTGAGAGGCAATGTGGTTCAATGACATTTTTCTCCCTATAGCCTGAGATGATGCTGGTGTTGCTTCAAGCCATAAGCAGTGAGATCTCAGGGCTGTGGAAGCCTCTGAGCCATGAGTGGCACCTGTGTGACCCCGGACAGCAAAGCTCCACAACTGCCTGACACCAGCCCCAGCTGCTGCCATAGCCCACGTCTCCTCCAGGTGCAGGGGTTGCTCCAACTGAACACCCTGACAAATTCTCACTGTCCAGAGGACTTGTGACAGTCCTTCATCTCTCTATAATTGGCCTTTATTCTCATTCCCACCTTATTATTACTTGAATGGATATAATGTTTTCCCCTTCTCCTTGTATTTCTTTCTTATCTCAGTTGTAATTCAATAATCACCCTAAAACAATTCTGTAAAATCTATTTTAAAATCTCTTTAAAAGCTTGCTACAAAAAAGTTTTGCCTATGATGCCTGGAGCTGGCATTTATGGCAGTACAAGCATTAACAGAAATCCTCCTCCACAGAGCCTTTTCCTCAGCAAAAGCCCTTAACCTTACCATGCTGTGCCACCTCCTAGAGTGTTCAACTCCTGTGGCCAAGCACAAGGAGTCCTGAAAGCAGTCAGTGATCAAAACAGAAAAAAGAGGAAGGAAACGTGACTGACTACCATGAATATTAACCACCAGGTTAATACAGAAAGGCACAGTTTATTGCTGACCTATTTCCATATCATAAGATAGTATAATTTTGTGCTGTTAAGTCATGCTATAGCTAGATGTGGTTAATGGTGGGGTGAAGGCAGGTGGGTGCTCACTGCAGGAGGAGGAGGAGGGCGGCGGAGCAGGGGGCCTTGGAGCCCACCACCAGGCTTGGCCTTATCTCAGCTGTCACTGTGAACTCTTCAACCCTTATGCTGAAGGGCTGAACATGTTCAACACTTCACATTTGTCCTCTCTTTCACAGACTTTCTCTTTCACAAGTTCTGACTGCTAAGGGCCACAGCCAAGCTGGAAGCCCAAAGTCCCTGGGAGCTCCAGGTGGGCAGCAGGCACCCTCCATTCCTTGGGAACTCCAGGTGGGCAGCAGGCACCCTCCATTCC
>VZRZ01003271.1:271597-311627 GCA_013398175.1 Climacteris rufus
TCGGTGCTGGTGCAGGTGGGGTCGGTGCCGGCTGTGTGGGGTCGGTGCCGGCTGTGTGGGGTCGGTGCCGGTGCAGGTGGGGTCGGTGCTGGCGCAGCTGGGATCAGCTGCTGGACTCAGCAGACACCAAGCGTGTTTGCCGAAGGATTAAGCAAGGTAAGCCTCTGGGCTCCTCCATCCCCCGTTCAGGGGGCCCAGTCCCTTGCCCTTTCCCTGTCCCTGGGTATTTCGAGGCCGGTATTTGAGGCCCTGGTCCCTGGGGAGCGCCCCTCGGGCAGGCTGGGCGCGCTGTGGCCGTGAGCCCCGAGCTGCGCTCCCCCCGCCTCGGGCAGCGTGTGTGCAGAGCAGGCACGGCTGCTGGCGCCTGGGGTCTGCTCAGCTTTACTTTGAGGTATTTAAGCTTAGCAAAGTGGCTTTTTTTAGGTGCATATGCATAGATCAGGTGGTCACCTGTGACAATATGTTTATTCACAGATCCTAGCTGCTCTCAGGGACCAGCCTTCTCTAAACATAAGAAGGGCTATTTCAGTAGCTGCTCACAATTACCTCTCGGTTCACACAAAACACATGAACTCCCTCACTGAGCAAAAACTCCAGGCAGCACAAGGGTGAAAAGCAACAAGGACCTTGCTGTTGAGTGCCTCAAATATTTGTATGATCCTACTGTAAATGGATGTTTACTTCTGAAGAGCTGCCCACCATGTCTACTCTGCCATTATGTCAGTTTTCAGACCAGCAGCCTCACGGGGCACTGCGGCAGCTGTTCCCACTTGTCAGCCTCCCTTGCCCTGGCTCAGAGTTATTAGGTTGGAGGTATATGCAACAAAGCCTGATTTGGGGATGGATGTGAACAGCAGTTCTTCAGCTTTTGTCCTTTTGTCTGCCCTAAAAAATGTAATTTCTGGGATTCCAACAAGGCCATCACACTGAATGTGTCTGTTTGAGTGTTGGTGAGCAGAGCTTGGCCCCAGCCCCAGCCCCAGCCCCAGCCCCAGCAGGCACTGAGCTGCAGGGTCGTCTGGAACACAAGTCTCATTTTCAGCACTGTGCAATTTTCTCCACAGAGATTATATCTTTGCCATCGGCTCCTGGCACGCAGCAGCTCACATATGCCATTAGCAGGTGGCAGAAGACATACATGGAATTTGCTCTCAGAACATTTCTTCCATTCTTCCTCTCAGACTGATGAAGTGCAAGTTCAAGCTAAAGTAGTGACTGCAGCCTGTTCCCAAGCAGGGCCGTGGAGAGTGAAACACAGGCTCCAGGATCTCAGTGTCCCTGCCGTGGGAGGCAGACTCCCGTCCTCCCTCCCAGAACATGGGGAGTGCAGTTCTGTGCGGCTGCACCCCTGACACCCTCACAGCAGCTCTGTCAGGATCAGCTGGCCCAAGCAGGAGGGCACAGACGTGGGTGCAGTCCCTGCTGTGCTGCGGTGCCTGCCCACGGCCTCAGCAGGCTGCTGGCAGCTTGGCAGAGCTCTGGGCACTGCTGGAGACCAAGACGAACGCAGAAATTTAATGATCAGGCAAACAAATTGCCCGAAGAGGCGTGAATTGAGGAACACGACGTGTGCACACTGTCCGGCCTCCAAAAGGAGAAGGCAGATGCCTGAAGAGCTCTGCATCATCCCACGTTTCTGCTGCTGTGAGCTCAAGCTGACCTGCCCTTCCAGCAGAGCCACAGTCAGAGGAGCCTGGGAGCTGCTGCTGGAACCATATGCCTGAGTGCACTCCTGACTCGCCACTCACTTTGGATCTGGATGCCTTATATAGGAAAATAAATGGCTTTTTGAAAAATCTTATTCAGGATTCTTCTTTTATTTTTAATATGATTTTTTTCTGTCTCCCTCAACGGCAGCAAATCCTGCTCAAAGTTGCTCTTGAACTTGATGGAAAAGAAACATATGAAAGACCGTGGCTGAGGACCCCCTTGGCCTCCAGACCTCATATGAGCACTTAATTTTTCATCTGTTTTGTTTTGTCTCCAAAGGACAATTTCATTCCAGGTTCATGAGCTTGTAGTGCAAAACAACAGAACATTTCCAAAGTCATGAAATTCTGTGGAATCACAAGTCTAATGTTTTGGATCCAAAGTTAAACTTTGGGGTTTTCTTCCCCACAAAGGCACTTAGATACTTGATAAAATGAAAACTGCTTCAGTGCTACAACTGCCACGTTGATGCTTTTGTCTGTCTCAGAGAAACCTGTCTCAGAGACTTTGTTCATTTTGTCAGATAATGCAGATGACAGAGGGGACTGTCACTTGCTTTTGTTCATGGAACTCTTTAAGTTCCAAAATTATTTAAAATCATTTTCTTCCATACAAATGCAGTTTCTACTGTGCAGCGTGCTCTCTCACGATATGTGGAAACCCCATTCCCTGGTTTCAAAACATCTTTGAGCTTTTGAATGCTGCTGCTTTCCCACATGGGGGTGGTCTCTGCCTCCCTCCCCAGTGTTGCTGGGGGTCGAGGCAGGGGGGCAGTGAAGAGAACCCTGAGCTACCGAAGCCAGGCTGCTGTGTGCACCTGGGCACAGCTGCCACTGGAAAGGTGCATGGTAGAGGCACTTTCGTGCCAACCATGGAATTCATTTCCTTAGAAAAGTATTTTGCCTGAAGCCCAGTAGAGATTGCAGCCCCAGATCACTCACTGGCTGTGGTCCGGAGCCAGAGCTGAGGCTCTGCAGTGGCAGCACTGCCAGCTGGGGAGCAGGGGAGCACTGGAGGCCACACAGGCCAGGGATCTCCTGTGTCAGATAACCCAGGGCACAAGGAAAGAAAAGGCACTGAGGAAAACGGGGTTTGGAATCATTTTATTGTACTGGGGGGAAAAAAGAATTTCTCATCTGGCTAAGAAAGCAAATTGCACTGGATCCTAAATTTCCTATCTATCTCCATGGAACAGCTTCTGTCCAGTGCTATCCATACCTCAGAGCTCTGCCATGTGCCTTTCTTTTCAAGTTCAAAGTCAAAAAGCTACTTTGAGGTGGCTGCATCTATTTGCCCTTTTCTTCCCTTGAAGCAAACACAACCAGTAAAATTCCTTGGCATATTTCTCGCCTTTCTGAAGTTTCTTTCCTCCATTGCCCTCCTCCATATAATCAGACCCTTTTTCACACATGGGTGAACCTAGAAAATCATTTAGAGTGGGAAGCACATGAACCACTTCAGTGAACATCAGCTAATTGTATATTAGAGGCCTTTGGAAGGTCAACTATTTCTGGGTAATTTTCCCAGCTCCTTTGTTTGTGAACTGAGGCCCACTGGCACCAGGTGAAGCACAAGGTGGCTTTGTACAAGTCTCCAACTCCCTGGCCCTGTGAATTGCCCGCCCCAGATCACTCTGTGATTCCTTTGATGTTTTCTCACCTGCTTGTGCCAGGTTTGTATCGCTCACCCATGTCCTGGGAACAGCTGAGGTTTTCAAACACACTGCTCAGCAGATTCAACACTTTTCAAAAAAAGGGATGTCTTTCAGTTGCATCAGGATATGAAAAGCAACCTGAAAATCATGAGACACACAGAGCGACAGACAGACAGACAGACCACTGGAGTGCTGGTGAACCTGCCCATCTGTGGTTGCTCCCAGTGCATTTCTCTTATGTCAAGAGTTCCAGCTGGGCTCACACTGCATCTTTTCTTTCTCAGCATCACAATTTGGATATTACTCCTAACAAACCAATAAACATGGTGATAATAAATAAGAAATAAAATATTAATTTAAATGAACTGACAAGTGTTACAGCCACAAGATGGTCACATAATCCCAACTTTCATTCAGAACCAGACAAAGAACATCAAAGAACATTAAAGAAACTTTATGTTCTTCTTTAGTAATGCAATTTCAACTGCAGAAGTAAATAAATTTGGTTTATACCGATAATGGAAGCACAGAGGGACTTCTCTAGATACAATTTCTGTTTTAGGAGAGATTTAAATTTCATAAACTGGTCTTGTTTTGACAAAAAAAATGCACAATGGAGAACAGAACAATGACACTCGGGCTGTACATTCATTAAAGCAAAGGCTTTTTTAAACTGCAAACCTGGCAAACACGGCCCTGATTTGTCCTCCTGGGAATGCAAGACCAGTGAATAACAGTATGGTCAGTTCCCTACCCTGGATTCCTTCCTGCTGCTCCAGACACTGCCCAGGTTCTGCCAAGTCTGCCAGCACCAGGGTTCCGTTCCTGAGGCTGCATTCCTGGGTTCTGGCAGCAGCCCCCACACAGCTCCAAGGGTGACAGCAGTCATGGTCAGATATGTGCAGAGAGGCATGTGAAGAGGCAGGAATAGCTGAAATTTTAATAAAGGAAAACATAAAAAGTGGCAAACCTGTTTGAGAAAGTGATGGTTGTGCAGTGCAAGTGCATCGGTGCCAATCTCCAGAGCTGCACCCAGCAGCAGCTTTGCTACAGAGGAGCCCCAGCTCTGAGCCCCGCGGCAGCAGCACTGCTGAGAGCTCAGCACCACTTCCCGCTGTTCCCAGCTGGGCACAGATGCCCCGGGGGGCTCTGGGGGCCGTGGCACCGTGGTGCTGCTCCCCCAGAGGGTGGCACGGCAGCCTGGCCCCGGCCGCTGTGCTGCCTCAGACGCCCGCGGCTCCTGGGGACAGCCTGGCCCCATCCAGCCCCGCTCCCTGCTTCAGGCTTGCTGTTCCCAGCACTCTGCAGACCACAGAGGAATAGAAATGATAATTACACGTTCTGATCTGTTGCTCCTTTCTGCATGTTTAAAGACCTGCCGTCTGACGTGCTGTACTTGCCTCCCATTCTCTCTGCTTTGCTTCCTTTATGCAAGTCAAGATCCACTCAGCTGCATTCATCTTGTGTTCTGAATGAAATACTTCACTACCTGCACATGGAGATCTATTTTGAATAACTAGGATATTCTACATTTAGAAAAAAATACAGACCAAACCATTCCAGTATACTCAGACTACAAACGCAGTTTTTGTCCCCATTAATTGCAGTCTAAGTCTATAAAATATAGGGTATGACAACATTTCTAGAACATGTACATAGCATTTGTTAAACACAGTGTCCTTTAAAGTCACTTACGTGTAATACCTTCTGGCTACCGCACGTAGCTGTAAACTGTAGGAAATCACACAATTCAAAAAATGCTGGGAGTAAGATAATGTCTAGATCAGCATTGTCCAAAGAGCATGGTCTTGGCATACCAGATCTCAGCCCACATCCTTCTTTCCCAAAAGATGCATTGATTTTGTACCTTTCTTGGCAGTTTGGGGTTGAAATGCAGCCCCAGTTGGGAGAGGTCCACAAGCATCTCGGCCAGGCTGCAGGGCGATGAGCGAAGGCCCTTGGGGTGCCAGGATGGTTCTGTCAGGGTAGGGGTCTGTGTTCAGCAGGGATGGACCTCTCCTGCTCCCTCTGATGGGAATCCTGAACAGGCACCATCTGGGACACACATGTTCCCAGTACAAGTATGGATCTCTGTAACAAATTACACGTTGATTTCTCTGTCTGGGGTGGATGCCAGGAGTCCTCTCTAATATCAGCAACATTTAACTCATGATTTTGGCTGCTCCTCATAGAAGGAGAACAAAAGAACAGGCTCCAGGGGGAGAGCAGCAGCAGACCCCCTCAAACAATGGCTGACCAGAGAACCTGGCTCAGAGTGGAAAGAGAGAGCATTAATTAGGATTAAAGAGACGTAACAGGCTTAGTATACTATGACAGCTGTGCCAGAGAATGCCTCATTTTCTAGCTGCAATCCCTACTGTCAGATCTCTGTGTTATATTTTGGGTATTGGCCAAATCACAGAGGCTGCAGAATCCCCCCCATTTCAAGAAGTCACTGGAGAGGGGAAGAATTGCCTACACTTAGCCCACCAAGTCTCCATGTTAATCTTTGCTACCTCTTTGCTTTAGTACTCTGCTGTCCATTATCACCAGGTGTATCCCACAGTTGGTCTGGATGCTGAAGAATGCAGCCCAGGCCATGCTTTCCCCAGTAGGATTAATGGCCAGGCCTGTGGTTTGCTTTCCATTGACTTTTTTCTTGCTTTCCCTGTGTGTGGGTTTCCTTACAATATAGGCTATAAAAAACACCTCAGCCAGAAAACAGCAGACCTGAAATGGAAAGGCAATGATAAATCCAATGGCAGAATGTGAAAAAGAAGGAAAGGGGTAACATTTGTAGTGTAGTTTTGCCTACGACTTCAGCCACATCTGTGCTGGTTTGAGGTTATCATGGTACATTTGAAAAAGAAAGCAACACTGGACTTGCAGGCCCTATGTGCTCAGAGAGTGACAGTGACAAGTGGCTAAAGCTCCTGGTTCATGGTGACTGAATTTGACCCTTTCCAAAACTCCCCTGGGCAAGGTGCACAGAGCACTGTTTGGGATGTGGGTCCTCTCTGCCTGGCTGTGTCCATAGGCAGAGTTAGATCGACCTCTGCCACCTTTCTGCCCAAGTCCCACATTGCTGCAGGAGGTTACTTCAGACTCTCCTTCCAGGAGGACGGAGTCCCTGAGGGGGCACCCGCGTGGGCAGGAGCTCCGGGCACCAGGACGCCGTGTCCTGCTTGGCCACCCAGCACCGAGGAGCACAGTCAGCACACAGCTGCCTTGGTGTGGCTCAGCTGAGCTCTTCCCTGCAGGTCTGCTACCTGCCCACTGCTACCAGACAAGACAAGGCAGTTTGGGAAGGTAGGGATATGTAGGCCCAAAAGGGATAGTTATGGGAGGGTGGGGAGAGAAATCGTTTCAGAGCTGGAGCCAGTTTTGTAGAATTTGGCTGTTAAACAAAGAACCACAGTGTTTTTAAAATTCTGCTTATTGAGTTAAGTCACTCTCCTGCCAACTGGATTCCTTCAGCTGGCTGGACAATCTGACACCTCTTCTTAGAAAAGAATCTGCCAAGATGAGCGGCTTGGAGTGACGGCGCACAGAACCATCCCCAAGCTGCACTCCCAGGGCAAGCCAGGCACCGTGGCTGGGAACAGAGCCCTTTCATTGGGAACTTCTGGACAAGTGTGGGGAGAGTCTTGACGCTCTCTGGCACCACAAAACCTGGAGCCACTGGTCTGTGCCCACCGTACTGAGGGGACAGGGGGGTACCCCGGGAGCTGTGCCCCTCCTCTGCTACCCCCAGATGAACATTCCTGCTTTTCCCTTAGTACAGGCAGCTGTGTATCAGCATCCCCTCAGGACACTGTGTTCTCCACAGAAGGGCCCAGGGACAAAGAGCACCTTTGGAAGGCTCCCATTACTCTGTACTGTATTTCTCATCTCTGATAAGCCTGTCTATGAAATTCCAAAAAGATGGTTATCTCCTCTTACAAAGTAGCTCAGGCTGACCGTTACTCTGATCTAAACCTCCCGTGATACCTTTCTGTAAGCAAAGAACTACTGAAGTGGTACCCCTGAGGATAACGTTTCACATCTGCCTCATTTTGGCACTGATGAAGGCTACTTTTTGTACCAGATCTGCCCTTATATCATTATAGTGGTTTTTTCTGAAGTAGCACTTATATTTACTGGTTATTGAAGTTACCGCTTGGAATGAACTTCTCTTTGGAAGCAGCAAAACTCCGTGGACATTTTATATGAAAGAAACATTGCTGTGACTTGATGAAAGAGAACAAAAGGCATTTTGTGGATTTTTGGATTTGCCCACGTCCTGTATATTTATATTTCTTGATACTACTGCAGAGTATGGGAGACATGAACAGCTGTGCTTTGGCAGCAGCACTGGCCCTGGCAGGCTGTGCCAAGGTCGCGGCCGGCAGCCCCAGGCTGCCCGTCAGCACCGCACTGACCCCGCACTGACCCGCACTCTCACTGCCACACAACATTAATTCTGACTTTTCCATGAGAATGAACCATTTCCCAGCGGCAGAACGGACTCAAACCGGTGATGTTGGCAGGCTCCAGCCAGGTGGGAGCTGGCACTGCTGCAGCCCTGTGAGCATGAAGGGCCGCGCCAGCCGTTCCTCCGACGTGTGACAGGGCCCTAACACAGCTCTGACCCCACAGCATTGCCACAAATCCCCTCTGCTAACATGGCTTAAAGCAGTCTAGGCTGAGCTTCTCGTAAGTCTCAGATCTCTGCATGTTATTCATTCCAATGCAGACTCTAGGGCTAACCACAGTAGAGAGCAAAATAGCTGAGGACACAAAACACCAGAATAATTTTAAGCATTCACTACTAAAATATTGTATATATTAAAAATGCTGTCAGCATTTACACTAAAGTCAAAAGCATTCCTGGATTTAGGCTTTGTTCTACACTTCATGCTGAGTTCAACAATAAATATTCAATCACAAGAACTTAGTTTGCAAGCTCAGCAATTTTTAAGGCCCGTCAGAGTTTAAAATGACTCCCCAACGCCAAGGGCCTTTCCCAGCAGCTGGAGCACGCAGAGGGGCAGTGTGGAGCATGGACTGGCAGCATCACCACAGAGCCTGCCTGTAACAAGGGGGTTATGGGAAAGTGAATCCATGAAAAAGCCGAGGTCGAGGTTTGCTGTGGAGCTGCCCTGGCTGTTCTCACCCACCGTGGGCCCAGCCCAGCATGGATCAGCCACAGCTCCTCTGGCTCTCGCAGAACTTCCCCATCAGATGTGGGACATGGGCACATGCCCATTGCTTCCTCAGTAGTTGTATAGAGCTTCAGGACCAGAACTTCTCATCCAAAATACCGAAGAGCAAATCCCCACACTTTCCTGCAGTAGTTAAATCTGTTCTTTATTTATCAGAGCAATATCCTTCAGAATCCACAAGCCCAGGTCCTTCCTGCCCCACTGCAGAGTTCATGGGATGCCAGCAACATCCAGGAGCAGTGACTCACCCTGCAGCACAGCCGTGATCCCAGGGCTGGTGAAGCAGCCTGCAAGGGCTGGAGGGCGAGTCTTTGGGAAGTGCTGTCAGTCAGAAAGGCCAGTGTATCTGTCTCGTAGGTTTGCTGACCCCCTGAAAATTCAGGGCAAGTTGGCAGCTGAAAAGAGAGAAGAAATGAAGCTCATTAACTATTCAAAGTGAGGAATAAAATAAAATTATTCCAATAAGGAATACTTGAATTAAAAAAAAAAATATGGGTATTATCAGCTAAAGAGGCTGCTGTCTCTTCCAGAACATGCTGCTGCTGACAAGACCTTACCATGTCAGGTGGTATCACCACTAACACCTGAGACAGCAAACAAGAGCTAATCCTTACACCGCTCTTGTGCTAATGACTGCAGGAGATAACTGGAGTCCCTGGCAAGTGTCCCATTTAACTCAATTAACTCCAGCCAGGCCCTGGTGATTGCACTGGCAGCGTCAGGGAAAGGCAGAAGCCAGATCTGGAGGCTCCAAGACCAGGGCAGTCTCCACAGTCCTCGGGCAGCGACTGACCTGGCAGCCACAGCAGCTTCTACAAAAAGGTGTGGAAACCCATCATTTTTTTCCTAAAATGCTCACCTTGTTTGTTGAGAAAATGCAGACAGCTTATTTCACTGTCTATCTTGCTTATTCATTCTGAAATGCTGGGTTACATGTGGGTTTGTGCAGCGGTTTCAGTGTTCCCACCCCCATCCATGGGTCCGAGCCAGTGGGAAGATCATGTTTCTGCTAACACAGGGCAGATGTCTGCCAGCTGATCTGGGGGCACACAGAGCTGCTGGCCCTCCAGGGGACCCCGACACTTGCAGAGATTGAGATGCCTGAAGTATGAACTGAAACATTCTGATAAATATGAAAAATTAACTAACCATGAAAAATTAGGCTTCAGGAATAACTGGTATTTCCCCTCAGTTGATACAATTTCCAGGTCTGTTTGACAGTAAAAAAATACTTTCCAAATATTTTCTTTTCCTTTTGAACATTCTTTAATTGTGAGCATCAACAGGCAGTGATGTATCTGCCCACTCACATTATTCAGTTAAGAAGTTTTGAAATAGAAAGAGATTTACAGAGAGGTTTCCTTGGTGGCACTTTTGAAGTGTTAGTCTGGGAGAGCGGGTAAAATCCTGAGAAGTCTGTACACACACAGAAAGTGTATTTAAATATGGGAGATTATCCATTCCTTGATAGGGCTATTCTAGAGGACAACCTATTCTGTTGTCTGTTCTTAGCAACAGTTTTATTTGAAGGTCAGTCCAGCACAAATAATGCCCAGACAGGTTCTTCTGCTGGAAAACAAAGACTTCAGACCTTCAAAAGGAACGGTAAGGATTCATATGTGACCATCAACTTGGACATGTCTCCAAAGCAGCATGAGCCAGTGGAGATTTCTGAAGCTTCACAAAGTTCTGCTGTCTTTGTGGAAAACTCCTTATGGCACTCCAGTCATCCCCTGGCCTCTGTGCATCCTCCAGGACAGCTGAGAGTGCAGCAGGGCAGCTCAGGTTGGTGTCAGCAGGTGACGTGTCACCGTGTTTGCACCTGCAAATCCACGAGAGAACAACAGTTCTCTGCAAGTAAAGCCCAGCTGCTCTGTGTCAGCAACCAGCTTCCAAGTCAGAAAGTCTGTGCTGTGGGTCCACTCACTGACATTAAACACACATTTAAATATACTGCTATATCCTATGGACATTTTTCCCACCCCATGGCTCCAGTGAATGTGCTGAGCTCCTGGCAGGGGTGTTGGCACTCATCTTCCTTGTGCTCCCCCCTATGTGTCTGGTAGTTTCCAGAAGAGAACTGAGCTCCCCGCTGCGCTCCAAACCCCACCGTGCCCAGCTGATTCCATATGGCCCAGGCTACCCCACTAGGCACCACTTTTACATCAGGAATATCATGGGGAAACCAGAGCTGTGCAGAAATACCTGCAAGCAGAATGCCACAAAGTGCAGCCAACAGTTGGAATTCCTGCCCTTGGCAGGGCAGATGAATCCTGGGCAGGCTGAGCTGGGTGCTGCTGCATGGCAGGGCTGCATGGAGCACAGCACACCTGTCCAGGGGAGCACCTGGCTGCACTGGGACAGAGCTGACCCTCCTGCCCAGTGTGTCCCAGTGTGTCCCAGGGACACACAGCAGAGAGGCACAGGTGGCCACTGCCTGAAGAACCCTCCAGCCCTCCCTCGCTGCTCACAGTTACGGGGCCGGAGGGGCACAGGTCTGTGGCATCCTGCAATTAGTAGCCTCCCCACTTCAGATCTGTGAGTGAGTGAGTCCCAAATGGACCGTGTTGAGCTTTATCTTTTGCCAAGTGGGGTGTCAGCCAAGGGAAAATTGTGCCTGACAAAGGCTGGTGCCCGTGTCAGTCATGTGTATGGGCAGTGGGACAGCAACAAAAAAAAAATTGTATAAAAACCCCCAGGGCCTTTCTTAGCATTTCCACATGCTCCCCGATTTCCCTGCTGGGTGTCAGGTTCTAGGAACCAGCACAAAGCAGCTGTGCAGCCAAGTTTAAAACCACATCACCTGCTTTACAGAAAGAGCTGACAATGGCATTAGCATGAAACTAGAATTAGAGGCTAATTGGGTTCTGCAGTCACTGAAATTGATGACAGCTCAGCAATTAAGATCCCTGAATTTTCTTGACTAAAATAACCCTAAAATCTGCTCCCATTCATGCTTCTCCCTGCTTCATGAGCAAGAGCTGTGGAAGCCTGGCATGCTTTGCACACAGGGGAATTCTGGCACCTCTGCCAGGGCTTGTGCTGTTCCCAGTAGTTACTGGGTCAGGCATAGGTCTGGGAAGAGACTGTGTATCTGAAAATCATCATTTCACAAAAATGGGATGACACTCGATGCCATGGCATGGGACTCATCCCTAACCATCACCAGTGCATGAACACACACAAAACACAGTCCAACAGAAACTGTGAGAGGCAATGGTGTGCTGTCACCTGGTCCTTCGTGCAGGTTTGTCTGGCAGTGATGTCAGACCGGCGCTGCTGCTGCTCCAAGCAAAAGAGGGAGATGCCAACATTAACAAGTGAGGGAGTGAAAGCATCTCCTGCTCATCAGCAGCTCAGGGTGTCAGAGTGGGGCACAGGCCCAGTCTCAATGAGCACATCTTGTAAGTGAATTGGAACATCTTCTGTTAAGGTGGGCACCACCTACTGAAAGGCACGTGAACCTCTCCCTTGACCTCCCTGGGCTGCATCACACATTTGGGGCAGAGAAAAATGCACCCTATTTAACTGTACATGTTATTTACAACTTGAGGGGGTTGTTCTCCAAGGTCCAGAATGAGAGACCCAACACAGTGTCATTACAGCTGCAAGCAGCAATTGCTCTGCCTCGGAAAATGTGCTGCAGACTTGCTGTGCAGGATCTGGCCACACAAAGGCTCTTGCAGGCTTTCTGTGCTTGTGTGCTATGTGTGCCCATCTGCCTGTGATGTGCTCACCTGTCCTGTGCTCACCTGCCCTGTGCTCATCTGCAATTTGTGTGAGAGATCTACGGTTTCGTTTTTAGTTCATTGTTCTGTACAACATTTGGAGTTTCTGATCCATAAATACATCTCCTTATGGTGGCACGTTTGGAAAAGCCATGGTGTGCTCCTGCCTCCACTCACAACTGAAGTCTGCTGACAGAGCTGAGCTTCCAAAGCTGACCCCTCTTCTGTCCCTTCCTTCAGCATGTGGCTTGCTTTTCCTCTGGATGGCAATTTTATTGGCACTCTCTGGCCCAGATGTTGCCTGTGGCTCTTCACAAGAATCACCCAATTGCACTGTGACCTATGAGGCAAGGAAGGGGCAAGGTACAAGGGCTGTTTCTCACCTCAGCTGTGATGAACACCAGGCCATGGATGGGCCTCTCCACTGCTGCTGCTGCTCCCAGATGTGCAGCTCAGTGCCAGAAGCACACAGTTCACTGCACCCTTCTCCCTACACCTTCTGCAGGCATGAAATGTTCCCGGGTTCCTGCAGCCATGCCTGGGGCATGCCAAGTCTGTATGCTGCTGTCCCTTTCACACACGTTTCCAAAGGGCCAAAAAATTCACTCCCTGGAGATACACTTCTCTGTGCACAGTCCATCAAGTAGAAAGAACAAACCTGGCCAAGATGGCCACAAAAATGTGTCATCGTTTAGCAAGACTTCACCTGACACCCAAAGATAGCAAGTATATTATTTTGGGGTAAAATAACGTAACCAGTTCAATTTCCAATGCAACATGCCTAACTTCTTCTTAAGTAAATCCCTTTTGTACTCATTTGCTTTAAAACTCTCAGTGTGCCAGAAAGAAAAATGTCCGTGTGTGTATTATATATATTACACTACACACATCATAAATCTCAGCATTATACTACAGACATCCATTCCTCCCACCGTTTATATCAGCATTTCAGGCTACCATCAGGGCACTCTGGCTTTATTCTAAAACTTACCCCTGCAGATTCCAAGCAAACTTTCTGCATTAGAAGTCCAGAGCTCACAGATGTCCTTGGCTATCCCAGCCAGCTAATGCTGTCGGAGACGTCTGCTCCATGCTGGCATTTGGAGGGACCGTGACGTTCTGCTGTTGCTGTCAGTGGGAGATGGGTGGGGGGGCCTGGAACCCCCCTCTGGGGGAGCCTGGGTCCACTGGCCTCCAAGCCCAGCTCTGCAGATGCCCTCATGCTCCATCCCCAAGATCATCGTCATGGGGATTGCGGCTTCACTTACAGCTGACTGCAAAATACAGACCATGAACAGCACGGATTTCAAATGCCAGATTTTTTCTTGACTGATGCTCCCAGCTGATGTTAAGTTCATGTTTCAAGGTAAATCACATTCATCAGTGTCACAAACAATTGCTGCCTTAAGAATCAATGAAATCCTTCCCTTCATTAAGTCTCACCTGAAGAGTCCCCACATGCAGGAATATGTCTGAAGCTCTCTGGGATGCCAAGGCACAAGCAGCATAAAGAATCGCGTGCTGGGTGAGGCTCAGACCCAGGACTAGACATGTGCTCCTGAGCAACAGTAACTGCCCTCACGTCACAACATTCCCGATCCCAACAGCTGGAGAGCCCTGTTCCAAAGTGATTGAACACTGCACTGCAAAGCTGAACCGCTGCACTCAGGACTGCAGCAGCTCTGTGGGGCTCGTCCCCTCCCTGCCCCCAGCGCATGGGAATTATCCTCCCAAGCAGCTACTTTCCTACCAACAATATGCACATCTTTTCAAAGGCAAAGTGGAAATCCCTGCAAGTATTTCTGGTGCTGCTCCCAGGCAGAAATAACAGTTATCTGATCCACAAGTGAATTCCATGTCTGTTATTGAATTCCTTTGTACAACTATCTTTGCTTCGAAGAAGTTTGGCAGCAGCGAGGCACAGGCTAATTTTACTTATAAGGTGTGAATCAAAGAAGATCTGCAAGTTTCTGAGTCACAGAAAGGAAGCGTCTGTGGCCTCTCTTTCTGTCAAGGGAAAACATCATGGTTCAGCTATTTTAGCTGCAGCTTCAGAGCCGCTCACTGCACCCCACAGATCCCCATCTCCCACCACCCTCACACTCTCCCCAGGCACAGCAACCAGGACAATTCCAGTCTTCTCTTGGGACCCGGGAACTGCCAGCCTTGCTCAAAGCTGCTGTTATTAACGGGATGGGTCACTATGGGCTGAAGTGAGAGAGAGAGCTGAATAAATTATTAATTTGGGAAAATCCAGCAGACACTTTGTGAGAGAAAGGTGTGACCAAGTAAAGGGTGAGCTACTCCTCACATCGCACAGCACTGAAAGCCCTGGGAGGCTGAGGGCCTAAGCTACAAACACTGCAGCATCAGCAGCGAACTTCCAGGGGCTGCACTGTGCCTACAGCCTGACCTTGCTGCCACATAAACAAAGAGATAAACAAATCAACCTGCTCCTTCTGTGCTCCTGTGATGTTGTGAGAGCTCCCACCGAGGCCAGGCTGACCTGAGGATGGGGACAGCTCTGGGGAGCACACACAGAGGTGTTCAGCGAGGCTTCCTCCAGTGCCAAAGACATCACGGCCTCTGAGATGCTGCTGAGGCCACGTTTAGCCAGCAGCTCAACCACCGGGGTCACTGGCCAAGCCCAAACAAGAGTTCATTCTGCCCAAGCAATGAGGTGGGACAGCCCGTGCCCATCTCCAGCGGCACAGCCGCCCCACACGGCTCCCAGGGCGCTGTGTGCAAGTGCTCCTCTCACTTTTTATCTCTTTATCCACTGCTCATGGCAGACCTGGTGTCCTCCGGGCCTACAGGGACCTGCCAAGGATTGGCACATTACAACATGTCATTCCACTGTCACCACTTGCTGCCCTGTCCCAGACTGGGGATGACACACCATCTTCTGCCTTAAAACAGGTCCTCAGGGTTTACAGACAACAGGCATGGTATAAAAACTGCACAGCAGTATCAGCAGGAGTGGAGGGTCCTCCACCTCTCAGCAGTCTGTGCAAACTGCCCATTGAATTTATGGGTGAATTCTCCCACAAAAATTAGTACTGGGTGTGCTTATCCGGCTTCATTGTTTCTGTACGCTGCCGCTCTCAGCCTCATCCAGCACAGCTCCACGGCACATCACAGCCACTGTCAAACCAAATTCTTCCCTGACAGTCTGTGGAGATGTGGATTTGCCATCTGCAATCTATCCCTCGCTTTCTGGCACACATTTTCAGTGCTTTCTCTTGAAAGCTGTTTCAGGTTTCCCCGGGCTTCTCTGTAACCTCTGTGAGCGCAGCCTCGTGCAGTTTAATTGTTGACAGCTGTGCCAGGAGAAACATGTCATGTTTCTTTGCTGTTCCTCTCGCTGCAGCACACAAGCTGCTGCACAAAGGGCTGCACCATAGTGTGGACAGCAGACCGTGTCTTCGGAGAGGGGGGTTTTGAGGGGTTTAACTGTTTGTGATGTTTTTCAGAGATAATTGCAGCTCCACACATGAAAACGCTGACAAGTAAAAGGCAGCTGAGCAAACGGGTGAGAAGCTTTAAGTACTGGGCTGGATAAAAGTGAATCTCTCCTCCTTTCCAGGAGTTTCCATTTCAGTTTCACGGTAAATAAAAATCCAGCTAAAAAGAAAAAAAACAAGTCACTTCTGATTTTTTTCCCAGGCAAAAGATGGGAAATGCTGGGGACTAGATTGTTCTCCCTTATCTGCCAGGCTGAACTAAAATCTGAAACATCTGTTCACATAACTTGAGACAAGCTCTCCCAGTCAAATAACATAAGCTCAAACTCTCCCTGCCATCAGTGCAGAACTATCAGTTACGCTTTTTGTAGAAGCCTAAGAACTCAGACACTTCTGATGTTCCCTGCAAGCACTGAATGACAATGTGTTCTCACTACCAGCAAATCATCTGCAGAGAAAAATTAGCACCTTTTCCAAGTATTCTAAATCCTAAAATCTGTTTTTTTCTAGAACAACACTGTACACTGTACACATTAAGCTTCAGGAGCTATTCGAATGGGGCAGTACCAGCTATATAAAACAGTACCTTACCCAGCACATTGGGGTTAATTCAGGTGATGGCAAAGATAAAGAATATGGGAAAATACTCAGTTTTCAATATAGAATGATAGATAGGTTTGTGTTGGAAGAGACCTTTAAAAATCATTTTGTCCACCAACCCCACCATCAGCAGGGACAACTTCCACTAGACCAGGCTGGCCCAAGCCCTGTCCAATCTGGCCTTGAACACTTCCAGGGATGGGGTAGCCACAACGGCTCCACTATTCCAGTACCTTCTGCAAGGCAGGGAGTAGGGTTTGAGCTGAAAGCATCGAGGACCGAAGTCGCCTACAGAACTTGGGTACAGGCCTAGGTTCAGGGCTCACAGCCTCACTGCAGCCCCAAGCTTGGCAGAAGAGGACCTATGGCTTGTGCAGAGCTCGATTCTCCTACCAATGCCTGTGCACATATCCTTCCAGAAGAAACATGTCTCTGGCTATACAAGAACAGGAAGTTCAGAAACTGAGCAGTGGCAAATCAAGCAAAAAACCACAGAACTCTGCATTATCCAGACCCTATTCCTGCTCTGCAGCCCTCCAAGAACTCTCTGTATTCGATGTGTTTTGGAGCATGAGCCCCATCCTGTCCGAGAAAGAGACTGAAGTCAGGGTTTGTTTCTGATTCTGCTCCCAGTCCTGTGTGTGTGTGTACAAGTCACTTTTTTTCCCTCCCTGGAGGTTTTCTCCAGCCTGACATGCCATGATGTACAGGTGGCGACTGTCCCCAGCTACAGACCTGCAATGTCCCAGTCAGGGGACTGTATTGGCTCTGGAAGCCACAGGGGAAAGGGGGAAAAAAAAAAAGAATAATAATAATTTTTAAAAAATCATAAAAACGATGAGCGCGCGGAGCTCGCAGGCGCCAGTAGCCCGTCCGTGCGGAGGAACGGCACCCGGCGCTGCTGCTTTCCCCGCAGGCAGCAGCAGATGGAGCCCTGGCTCCGGCTCCCGGCACCGCGGCCCCGGGCCGGCGGCTCCGCTGCAGGGGTGGCACCCGCGGGCACTCAGGAGGGACCGCGGGCTCCTGCCGGACTCATGAAATTCCCCGAAACCTGTGAATAACAGAAGTATTCGACTAACCACTGTACTGCCTTTTCTCCCAGTTAGGCATTGGGTAATGTTCTTCCTATCTTTTGAAAACTGGCATCAGGATTACACAGAATTCAGCACTTTTATTTCTTTTGCAAAACAAGGAATGACAAGTTTTGCTTGCCCTACTTAGAAAGAAAATATATAATAGTTGTACCATGGCCATGAGCACTGGAGACTACATTATCCAGAGGATTTTACAGGAAGTAAAGGTCAAGGGATCCACAGCCAGTTTCTCAAGCCCTTCTCGCAGCTGTGGCCCGTGTGTGACAGCAGGACAGGGCAGGGATGAGGGAACGCTGGCAGCCATTTGCATCTCTGTAAGCCGGGAAAAACGATCAGCGTGTAATTGATTTTCTCTTCCCCCCGCTCCAAGTGCTCCTGTAAGTGACACCAGCACAGCCCTGCGTGGATGTGGGCAGCCTCTGGAGCCACTGCTGCACCACTGGCCAGAACTTCTACTGCAGCTCCCTCAAGACATGTCAGCCAGATCTCCTGCAGCAACAGCTGACAAATGGAGTATTTCAGAGCAGTGACAGCAAAATTCACAGAACCACAGAATAAGCTGAGTTGGAAGGGACCCAAAGGATCATCGAGTCCAACTCCTGGCCCTGCAGAGGACCATCCACAAGAGTCACACCATGCACCTGAAAGTATTACCCAAATGCTCCTTGAACTGTCAAGCTTGGTGCTGTGACCATTTCTCTAGGGAGCCTGTTCCAGTGCCCAACCACACTCTAGGTGAAGAACCTTCTAATATCTAACCTAAACCTCTCCTGACACATCCTTCAGGTCCTGTCACTGGTCACCACAGAAGAGAGATCAGTGTCTGCCCCTCCTATTCTCTTCACCAGGAAGCTGTAGACTGTGATGAGGTCTCCTTTCAGTCTCCTCTTCTCCAGGATGAACCTCAGCTGCTCCTCGTATGGCTTCTCTTCTGGCCCTCACCACCTCCATTGCCCTCCTTTGGACACTCTCTAATAGCTTATGTCTTTCGTATATTGTGATGGCCAAGACTGCCCCCAGGACTGGTGGTGGGGCCGCCCCAGTGCAGAGCAGAGCAGGACAATCCCCTCCCTGACCCGGCTGGTGATGCTGGGCCTGATGCCCCCCAGGACAGGGCTGTCCCTCCTGGCTGCCAGGGCACTGCTGACTCACATTCAACTTTCCATTGACCAGGACTCCCAGGCCCCTTTCCACAGCACTCTTTCCAGTATCTCATTCCCCAGCCTGTCCGTACATCCAGTATGCCCCATCCCAGGTGCAGAATCCAGCACTTTCCCTTGTTGAACTTCATATGGTTGGTGATGGCCCAGCCCTCTGATTTGTCGAGGTCTCACTGCAGGGCCTCCCTGCCTTCAAGGGAGTCAACAGCTCCTCGCAGGTTTGTATCATCTGTGAACTTGCTCAGTCTCCCTTCCAGTCCTGGGTCCAAGGCATTTATGAAGATGTTGAAGAGCACAGGGCCAAGGGTGGAGCTGTGCACAACCCCACTAGTGACCAGTGCCAGCCTGATTGCACCCCAGTCACTGTCAACCTCTGCACCCGACCCGTGAGCCAGCTGCTCACCCACCACATGGCATGTTTATCCAGCTGTGAGATGGACAGTTTGTCCAGAAGGACATTATGAGAGACAGTATTAAAAGCTTTACGGAAATCCCAAAAGATTACATCAGCTGTCTCCCCTTGAGCAACTAGGTGGGTTACTTTGTTTTAAAAGGAAATCAAGTTTGATTAGAAGGACTTTCATAGAGCTGTGCCGGCTTAGGCCACTCTCTCTTTTGCCCAAGTATTTTGGGGGATTGGTTTTTTGTTTTGGTTGGTTGTCTTAAAAATGCTCCATGCACATCCTGCTTCATTGTGCTGCATATCCAAGTGCAGGCTTCACTGGGAACAAGAGCAATCCATGCTGCCAGGGAAGGCTATCCTCAAAGCCAGTGTACAACCTGTTGTTCTCTGGAAACATGTACTGCTAGACAAGCAAGATATAAAACCACATTTTGACTGGTTTTAGATTCTTTGAAGAAGTAAGGAAGCAAGTAGGAAAACTGAGAATATTGCAGAGTTACATGAGATGCTGGAGATGATATTTGCCAGTAGGGTAACTCAATATACACCTATTCTGGCACTCAATAATTAAAGAGAGGCCCCCAGCAGTGAATCATGGGATGATTCCCTCACAGCAGCAGCTCTCCACACCAGAGAGGGGCCAGCACTGCAGTCAGGCACCCGTAACCACAGCCTCATCTGCACAGTCCAGCTTCAAAATGTGAGTGGGCAGTGCTCTCAGCAGAACTGATTTTTCATTTCTCCAAACAGAATTTAACAGAATAGGGGAGATCAGACACCCATCCCTGAAGATGGGGGTTTTCTACTGATTAGCCTAGAAGTGACTGACTTTCTGAATTCAAGACCTTATCCTGCCCCTGACTCTGCCCAGATACAACGATCTGTTCAGACAGGATCTGTGCTCAGCCCTAACTGAATAAAAATCTAGGTAAGGACTTTGGCGTTTCATCTTTACTAAACAGAAGCCAACAGCTGACAAATTAAATACTTCAGAGTAGTGAAAATTGAACAGTCCTGCAGTCATGAGCATTGGCATATGGGAAGCTGCTACTAAGCTAATAATAGCACAGCCTACCACAGCAGAGGGAGGTCCCGGCGTCCCAGAGCAGCCACACATCTGGACACTGGGAACACAGTCATTAGCAACCTATGTTTAAGCAGCACATTCTTGCTGCCTTCCTGCCAGCTGCTCATCTTCTGTCAGCACAGGCCAAGGGCAGTGGCCCACAAGCAGTAATGTGGCACTGGGGACAAACAGGAGCAGCCACATGCACAGAGGAGGGTCCCTCACTAGAACTCTGCCTGTCTGCATACACCTGCTTTACTCCATTCACCAAAAATGGAAACTGGTTCATTTGTCACACATCTACATTTGCATATTCTGGACACCAGCCACTTTCTCTGGCTCCTTCAGGTATCTGTGAGGAGTGTAAAGCTGCTGGGGGGGGGGTACCCTTCCTGGGTCTCTCCAGCCCGACCCCAGCACAATTTCCTTGTGTGCAGCAGAGCCACACTGCTTAGGAATGGGAGGAGAATCAGAGCCATGAAGTGGAACCAAACATGCAGGTATCACTCACAGCCAGAGACAGAGAATGATTTCCACACATGTGGGTATGGAGCCTGCACAAGGTATTCACCTATTGATGAAGGATGGAGGAAAGCAAATCGGGACAGTGGATGCAGACAGACAGCAGACAGGCTACTCACCAGCAGCTGCCTGCTCTTTCCTCAGCACAGGGTGCTGACCATGGGTATAATAAAAGATTTTTGGCACCAAGGATGGCACCCTGGCCTTCTCTACCTATGGCTCGTGCATTTCCTCTCTCTTTGGTTCCTTTTATGCCATCCTCTTCTGCTGCCCCCTTGGTCTCTGTGCTCTCCTGCCCCTGCTTTAGCTCAAGCAGTTCATGATGCAGCACATTGTGAAGGGCAAGAGACAGGAGCAGGGAGCACTGGGAGGCTCATGTCCTTTTATTCTCTTCATCCATTTCTGGGAAGGTGACACTGGACCATGCATTGCAATGGTGTTAATACCACACAGGGCAGCAGCTCATGAATTGAAATAGCAGGAACACTGACAGTACTCACAAGTCTCAAAAAAGAAAAGTGATGTGGAACTGGCTTGTTCATCTTTTCCATGCCAGGAAACATTCCAACCCCTGTTACGAGCACAGACATTGCCTGCTGCCATCGTGCTTTGCAATTCTCCATGTTGGGACTGCGTGAATAAGGAATTGCCCCAAAGCTGGTATTCCTATGTGCAGCTTGGAAATATAAAATCAAAAGGCAGATATTTTATAAAAACTTGCCCATCAAAACAGCAAAGCAAGAGAATATATGGGCAGAAATCTAATTTCAAATCACAACCACTGTATGTTTGTTTTATGGGTATCAGTTATCTACATGGGCCTTGAAAAGCACTCAGAATAAAGCAGGGATATCCCATGGTTTTCCTTTCCACACAAAGAAAGCCTAAAGCAGAAGCTTTGGTGATTTGCTTTCCAGAGTTTCTCATGTTATGATGTAAGGAGACAAAAGCCATCTATGACTGATCCCTTCCTCTCTGCCTCTCTGTACTCTGTCCCTCTCTCTGCCGAGTGCTTTCTTTACCTTTTCTCATGACTACCTGTTCTGTTATGTTAGTCTTGGTTTTCCTCCCAGATGGCAAACACTCATCTCACACTTCCTTGCAGGAAGCAGCAATCTTGCTGCCTCACTCCACACATCACTGAAACAAGTGACATGAGACTGAACTTCACGGTAACCACAAAGGCACCTAACCCACTGAAAAGTGTGGGACCAAGCTTGCACATTTTGCTCCTTGCAGAAGTCTCAGACCTGTGGGTAAAACAGAGCACCAGTTTTAGGTGTGTTATGTGGTAGATGGAGGCCACTCATTCCACATGCTAGAGGCACATGAGCACAGAAACAGTGTTAGACCCAGCATTAGCAGCAGAGATTCATCCTGTAGCACCAGATATTAAAGTCTTTACATAGTGTGCCACCTGCTCAATAAACCCAAGATCAGGAGACAGACACACCTGTAGAGGTGATAAATAAAGCCCAATAAAAAGAGTTACAAAGTCATTCTTAACTTTCATCATGAGACCTAGACCCAGGATGAAGGCTCTGTTCTATGTGCCCAACAGTCATCACTACCCTCTTCCTTTGAGGCATTCTCACCTCAGTAACCAGCATCCTCTGGAATAACAGCTGAGAGTTCTCTTGTCAGGCCACAGCAAAGGCCAGCAGAGAGCACCAAGCCTAAACCTATGAGTCTGAAGTTTATTTGAAGACAAAAGCACACATGGAAAAACCTCCCATTTAAAAGATGGGTTATAAAAGCCAAGCAGTTGTGCCCAGTACTGTCATCAAATGCCATCCTTCCTCCATCACAGCTTAAAATAAGTTGGGTAACAGGCAAACAACTGTAAAAATCCCGAGCTGCTGCCAATAGACATGCAGCAGGCAGCAGCAGCGTGCTGGGTCCCTTCTCTTCCAGCACTGTGGTGTTTACCCAGGGAAAGCCTCCATTGTGCCTCAGGAACATACTGACTGCATCCAGAGGAACCTCGCTGGTAAACTCCGCTCTGCAAAGGCTCCACAGGCTCCAGCACTACATGGCCAGACCTCGAGAGCACCCTGGGCTAACAGAACATGGGTTTGCTCAGCCCACAGCACAAAAGCTAGGCATCCATACTCCCCCTACATGGTCCATTGTCTTCCCAGATCTTCTGAACCCCCTCTGTCAAGCCTAGGTAGTTCTCCTATTTTAGCTGCTGCCTGCATAGGCTTTGTTAGTGCTGGAGGCTGAGGCTTTGTACCAAGCCCCAGGAGTTCAGTACATTCTGTTCAGAGTGCCCAAGGCACTGAATAACCACTTACATTTGCATTTGCCTAAACATAGCCTAAACATATTGCAAGAAAATAGCAGGAATAGGTTTAGCACTTGAGGCACAATTAAAAGCTAGAAACACCCATCAATAATTTGGTACTTTTCCAAAAAGACCAGAAAAAGCCAGTAAGAATCAGAATAATTGAAACGGTATTTTTGTACTGCAGCAAACCCCAAAGAATATAAAGGTCGAGATGTTTGCCAAGAACTTTAAAACCTATTTTTAACCAGTCAGTACATTTTAGGAGCTTATCTGTAGATAAGTTAAGCTGCTAAATACCGTTTCTGGGGTTTAGACTTTTTGCTAGAGGCATGTGCAATCTCTGTCGCTGCCTGAGCCTGGCTGTTTTGCCCTGTAGCTGCAGCAGGATCGCAGAGGTAGCCAGCCTCAGAGCAGAGCTGCTGCATTATGAATCACATCATGCTCACCAAGGAAGGAGGCTGGAGTGCCGAGGGTGGGCTTGAGAGAGCCAAGAGGCTCGGGGTGCTATTCCTGGCGGCGGCAGCAATTCTCGGCGTGACCTTGTGAGAGTGACTGAATCACTGCATGGATCAGCTTCCCAGCCTCCCGTGTCACCGCAGTGCTGCAAACAGCCTGCAGGCTGCCCGCCTGAGGCAAGGCAGGAACAGAATGGGACTAGCTGAAAAAGAAAGGAAATCATGTGGTGCATGAGGATACAGTCACATTGCTGATTTCAAAGGCCGCTAGGACTGCGTTTGGAAGAAAGGCTCTAATCCACATAATAAAAGAGAAATCAAGTCTTAAAAAAAAGGAGCAGCATCCCCTTTCAGTTATTTTATCCCTCTGGGCAGGGGATGAGGCAGATATTACTGTAATCGAATGCCTGTGAGGTGTCTGGATGCTGCTATACCTGACGAGACTCATCCTCCCAGCGTCCCTGCGTGAGCGGAGGAGGAGGCTGAGCACCATGTGTTGTGGAGCTGATTACGGAGGAACACTCCCACTGTCAGAGACAGCCCCCGCCGCAGTGCCCGCGCTGTGCAGCAGCGATGTTTTCCTGCAGCTCTGCCTGGTGACGGCACAGGATGCAACTCACCCCCAGCAGCAGCTCAGCGAGACTACACTGCTGGCAGCCCCTGCCCACGGGCCCTCCAGCCAGCCCAAGGCAAGGCAGATGTCACCAGGAGTTTCACTGAAACCATCTCAGCTGGGCCAGGCAACACGTCACTGGATCCGACACACCCTGTTCCACCTGCAATCATCCGTGCCAGGGCGTGCAGCAGCCTCTGCAAGGAAGCACCCGGTGGATGCTGGAGCCCGACAGGTTCCTGGTCCCTGCAGGATTCGGTGGGTGACGGCGGCCGAGGGTTCCTTCGCTCTGCTCATGGAGCAGAGGGGGCTGCTACAAGGGCCAGTCCTGCTCCACCCCTATCTAACAACAGCCACCTATAGTCCCACCTACTCCCAGTTTCTGTCCAGTTGCTCCAGACTGCACTGGCTGCTGCCCGAAGCCAACATACAGTTCTGGGTGACTTCAGAGAGCCATGAGCTCTGCTGCTGCACTGCAGCAGGATTTCACTCCTCTGTAACAGCAGGCTCGAATTTGCACATCTTAACCCCACAGTCACACTTCATGATCAGAACACACTGCGTATCACACCTGGAAACTGCCTATTTAATCTTAGAGGTCTTTTCCAACCTTAACAATTCTATGGGTCTGTAAGACTCCCCTGCCTGGAATGCAGGCCTCAGCCTCCGGTGCAATAAATGGGAGTTTCCAGGGAGGAGAAACCAGTCACCACCTGCTGTGTCTGGGGTTGTTTTGTATCTACATTCACGAACCCATTGTCATCAGTTATGTATGTCTGTGCCAAAGCCATTTGTCAAAATCCTGTCAGCCACAGAGCAGAGAACACAAGCCCTGTCCGATTACCACACAGGGTTTCAAATCCCAGGCAGATCCTAGATTGCATCTTGCAGCCTGGATTCACAGCTCCACCCCAACCTGCCACCACATGCTTTATTGGAACGAGCTGCCTCCTCTTTCTGCGCACCACATAATCTCACACTTGCTGGTTTCACTCCTTCACTTCTAGGTTAGCTGTACCTGTGCTGAGCAGAAATACTGCCATTCCAAGGAAAGGAGTAGTGACAAGTCACTTCAAACAGTGACAGCAGCCCTGACTGCTGACACATGGCACAGCAAGGCTGCTGAGCAGGGACTGTCATTAGCATTTTACAGACAGGAAAATAAACCCCTTCTGGTCACTTCCAAGTGACCAGATTAGCTGCTTTTGAATGCCAATAATCACTTGCGGTGGCTCTCCATTCATCACGTTAATCCCACGGGAGCACACATCAGTGACTCACTCTCCCCTCTGCCCCTGAACAGCCGCAGATCTTCTCATCTCACCCCTTGATCAGTCACCAAACACCCTGCTATTGGACACCCTCTCTGACAACTCAGTTACATGACTAACTCAATCTGAATAAACTCGGGGCACTCCCGTCCCCTCCTGCTTCACCAGAGGGCATTTTGTACCTCACAAAGGCCCACTAGTTCCACCGCCGCAGTCTCTCTTCATTGCCGAAAAAAACCGTTTATAAAGCCCCGAAGCCACAGAGATTACACAAAATCTAATGTACACAAAATCATGTGTGCCACTGGAGTGGCATGTCTGCCAAGGATCCTGCTCCTGGCACAGGTCAGGGCCCCGCTGTGGCTCCTGGAGCCAGCAGAGCTGTGTGCAGCAGCCAGCGCACTCAGCCGAAGGGTGAACCTGCAGCACAGAAACTTGTGCGCTGCTGTGCTCGGCACTGCGGGCAAGGCAGCTCTCCCCGCTGCCAGTCACTCTCCACCCCAAGACTTAACTTGAGGGAACTCCTGGTGAAGATCAATAAGCGAGGGAGAGGCTGAGACAGGGGCTCAAACCCTTCTGGCTTACAAGACCCAATTCCGGCCACCACACACAAACCCGGTTTTAGCTTTGCTACCTCTCCCATTTAGAGCAGCCTCCATGGCAAGCATGTGCTGTGGGTCCTGCAATTTCACAGTAACCTCCGCTGTTAGTTCTCTATCTACACATGGATTCCAACCTCTTCACCACAGCCAGAAGCAGGATTTTTTTCCTAGGATTTCCTAAATCTTTTAATCTTCTGCCTCTGTAATCTGTAATTCTACTCTTCTCTGCGTTCTACTATGTTCATGAAGGAAGATTGAGGTGACCAAACTGCTGGTATCAGGGAGAGAAGAAATCCTATTTTTCATTCTTCAGCTGCAGTTTATGGCATCTCATTTTACAGTCGCCAGCCAGAGAAAGGCTTATGTAAGAGTTAATGAAGAGACTGAAGTGACTGACAGAGCATTTCACTGATAGACGAACACCCTGCAGAAACTGGGAAGGAACAGGATTTGTGCACAGTGCTTTGCTGGGGAACAGGACAGCAGCTGGGACTGCTGTGATCTCAAGACTTGGCAATACTAAACCACTGCATATCAGAGAGACTTGGACGTGCTGGAGAGTGTAATGAAGAGGCACGAGGATGCTGAAGGTGTAGAAGCACCGAACATACAGGGAGAGGCTGAGAGAGCTGGGAGCATGCTTTGAAGAGAAGAGCTGGACTCAGTGATCCCTGGAGGTCTCACCTCAGCTGTCTTCAGTTCTGTGACAAAGAGGGAGAATATGTTTTGTTTAGTCTAGAAGGAGAAGGCTGAGTGAGCATAACAGATCCTTTGGCAGACAGAGATCCAGTTTTCTTCTTCCCAGTACAGATGAAAAAGTAACAGGCTAGTTTTGGGGAATGAAGATGTGGGCTGAATTTCTACAGGTAGTGCTGGAGCAGACCATGGAATGACAGCAGCAGCAGGTCTAAAGAAGAACACGGGTTAAGAGCCATCGGGATAGTTGACGTGTTACCAATCCTGCTTCAGAGGGGACCTGACTTTGCACCGTATTTTACTGATTTAAAAGAGAGCTACCCCCTGCCCCCAATCTCCTGCTCCCTCACAGCCCCAAACTGCCGTGCTCCAACCTTTTTTGTATCTGTAGTGTGTGAAAGGCACTGAAATGGCTTTGTAAAGGTTCAAAAGAACAATACATCTTTTTAGAAACACTATTCCAGTTGCAGTGGTAGTTTTCACTATTTCCTAGTTAGAAAAGTTAATTAAAAAAAAGAAATTGAAAGTCACAGCCTTCTGAAAGCTGGAAACTCACATTTTCCCAATTTACACTCTATGTTCAATGAAGACACAGTTTAATCCAGTCTCTGAATTACTCAAAAACTGCTTGAAGTTTTCAAAAATTATTTTTCAGTTCATTTAGTTAAAGCTAAACTTGACAGAAGTGTGGCTTTGTTACATGCTGTTCAAATACCCTTGGTTTATTACAACCCTGGTTAAGCTGTGGCCACCTATAAGCCTCTCTTCCTTGGGCACTGAGGCCAGCAACTTCCTGTCTGATTCTGCTCTCTCATCCTTTAATTTGAGACACCAAGCACTAACATTCTGACTCCAAAGATGTGGGTCTTGGCCTCAGTTTCACATGGTAAGAGAAGTGAAAGGGACACTACCAAAAACTTTAAGTACTAGCAATTTCTTTATTGAAGCAAGAGGTTGGGCCCCATTCTCTGCTGAACGAGACACTGGATGAGACTGGTAAGAAAACAAATCTGGTCTCAGGACTCTGAGGAATTGAACTTGTTAATAGAAATGTGCACACTAGACATCTAAACAGCAATTAAATACCTAAAAACACCCCAAATCACCCTCAGAACAGAAAATGGTTGCTTAACCAAATATTACCTTACTTCCAACCAATGCCTGCAATTTTTAGTTATATTGCAAACGGTGAGTATGCTTTCAAAAGCTTACAGCTTTCAAACTCTAAAGTACGCTGGCAAAAAAAAAGTCAGTTTAATTACCTAGAAACAAAATTCGGGTAAGTAAGTGGTGCACAAAGGACCACCTACGTGAAGCCCTGCTCTGACATGCACTATTCACTGACTCCACCTTTGCTTGCTTTTTAATATTTTTGTGTTCCTTTATTTTAGTCTACACTTTTCTTAATAAGTTTATCTTCAATATAGGAAGAGGTGCTTCTACTAACACCATTTCTACCGTTGTGGTGAAGCCATGGAGGAATTCAGGTAAATGTATCCTCTTAAGTGTATTCCAAACACTCAACCACACCTTGTCCTTCAGAAGCACCTGACAAGTGACATCAGTCAGTGCTGCTCTATGCTCTGTCCCCTTCTGTTTGCGAGAGCTGGGATGCTCTGTGCACAACAGGGGACACAATAGGGCAGCAGTCACTAGGGCAGGAGACAAACGGAGAAGGGACACTTGTATCTGCCTAGCTGGGTGGGGATCCATTTGTGCACGGTTTTTTTTGAATACAGCAGATAAGTCCACGGCTACAAACACAAAACTAGCTTTTCGGGTGGCAGCTTTTAGGGTGCTGGCAATGAGGTACAACCCGTTCCAGTGGCCAACACCTGCTTGTCACTGAGGGAAAGGCAGAGCCAGAGGGCGCGGCTGCTGCAGGACGGATCTGATCACCACAGCCTCCCACTGGGTCAGTGAACAAACCACCCATGCACAGACATCTCCTGCTGCCCATGTGCCTTCTTTGCCTTTGTCCACTGCCTGGTCCCACCTGGCTGATCTTTGGGGAGATCCTGCAGCCTCTGGAAGCACAAATGATCACCACAGTTTACCACCGTTGGTGCCAGTGTCAGGCTGAGCATCAGGGCAACCAGCTGTCTAAAAGGGGCTTTATTTCACCCAGCAGACCAGTAAACTGGGGTTGAAACTGCTCAGATGTAGAAAATAGACAGATAAAGCCACCTAAAACCAAGTTCTCTTTTCTCATATAAAATACAGTTGTTCCCACTGACACGGCTGACAACTGCTGGCTGTCTCCACAAGCAGGGACTATTGCAGAGGCTCACCAGGACCAGCCTGGCAAACTGTGCCTTTGGGGTTGTGCACCCTGACTCACGCTTGAGAGCGAGCAGAGATCTGTAATGCCTTTTCATGGTGCAAATACAGCAAAGTTTCACAAGGAAGGATGTTATGGGCCAAACCCCACACATGACATTAGCAGGGGGAACGAGTGCCAGCCTGGGAGGAGAGCCAGGGCTCCTGTGGCTGCTGCACCCCCTCCCTCTGTCCGCACGGCCCCTCGGCAGAGCAGCACGGCGCCTGTGCCAGGGCAGGAGGGCTCTGCTCCCGCTGCAATGGCAGCACTGGCACTTTCTCCATACTGAGAGGTGAAATAACTCTACGTGCCTTGGTGTAATGCATTTCTGCACACTTCTGTTACAGCCCGTGCTGTCCAAAGGCACAAGTTGTTGTGAGATGCAGATTCAAATTAAGTCAAAGTAAAAATAAATACCAGCCACTGCTTTACAATTCAAATTCATGTGAAGAAGTCAACCTCTGAATACAAAATTAGATCAACCCCGATTCACAACCAGACCTTGTATATAAACAGACCAAGTTTGCTCAGTCTTGGATTTCTGCCACTTTCAGTGTTTTTCTAGTTTTGCCATGCTCATCCTAAGCCATGGACCCAGAGGTGCAATATTTCTGATGTGCTACAGTCACATGCACACCATGGTGTTTCCCTTGTGTTTCTGCTCTCTCTCCCCACAAGTCCAAGGGTGTTGCAGACACTGTCTTTGGAACAGCCCTACCGGCTGCCAGGGCTTCACCTCACAGATGTCTCTGTGGTTTACAGCACTGACAGGCTACAACCATTCCACCTGTATTTGCCATGCCAAGAGTCTGTCTCAAATGGAAGTATTCGGATTTGCAAAAAGCAAATCAGGTTGTTTTAAACACAGGAAATAAGATAGTGCTTTAATCAGAAAAACACTAACCACTGCAGCCTCAGCAGAGGGCTTGGCCGAGGAGGAACCAGCAAGCCACAGAGGAACAAAACCCAGAGAGAAGTACTGTGGAACGTCTGTAGTGCACACATGGTGCAAACCCTGCCCCGAGGAATTATGTCAGAACAAGGTTAAATATTTCACTGGGATTAATACTTTCCGTTTAATTTATTTTTATAAATCAATCTGCATAATGTATGCTGGCATCCTTTATGTTTCAATTTTGCTTACAGTAATAAAACTAACTCTGCAAATCATCCTTGGTTATATGTTATTTTTACATCCAAGAGCACCGAGTGATAGAAGCTTGGCGGGACAGATCTGACTAAGAGAGAGAAAAAGCATTCTGCTTCCCAAACATAGGAGAACAAGCCTGATTTTAAAGCAGTAGGATGAAAATGACTCAGCGTAGAGTTAAAATTAGAGGTATGGTGAGACTGAGACTGCAAGAGAAGTACTGAATTAAATGCATTTTTACTTGACTCAAACAAGCTTTTTTTAATAGTGCCTGGTAAATGAAATACTAGCAACTTTCAAAGTCTGCAAAACCACCAAGCCCAGCAGGTGTTTCAGGGAGCAAGTGCCACTGGCAGTGCCAGCACTGCAGGAGAGGCAGCGGTGACGGAGCACGGGAGAGGCAGGGGCAGGTGCCACGGGTGGTGCTGTGGTCAGGCATCCCCACCTGCAGTGCTGGCCCAGCAGGACAAGGCAAGGCTGGCAGAACAGGAGAACTGGCAGCACCATGCCACACACACACATCTGCAGTGCTGGCAGTGGCACCGGGGCTCCTGCCCACAGCCTCTGCAGGTGCCTGTGGCTTCTCCAGCTTGCTCACTGCCTTGTTCATGGGGGTTCCCCAAGCCCCCTCTCCCTGCCAGCCACAGCCCCAGCAGCCACTCCCAGCTGGGTGGGGCGAGGCCATGGGCAGCCAGGGCCCCATCTCCCCCTCCCTGCCAACCTCAGCCTGTCCCAGGTCAAACACTGACACCACCTGCACAGCCAGGAGGCACCTGCCTCACAGCCACCTTGACATGGTTTGCTGTATCTTCTGTTGCTTCTTTGTGCTCAGAGACAGACACATAGTCGTTCTGGGGCCTCTTATAATGAATAATTACTGAACCTCGCCCCAAATATATGTATATGTATATGTATATGTATATGTATATGTATATGTATATGTATATGTATATGTATATGTATATGTATATGTATATGTGTATGTGTATGTGTATGTGTATATGTATACGTACATGTACATGTATATATTTTTAATAGATATAAAGAAATATAAAACCCTCAAACATTTTGAGTCCTAGACAAAAAAAAAACATTAACTGGAAGAGTTCACTAGTCCAAATAACCAAATCGAGATACTGCCGTTCCCCTCCTCCCAGATACACTATTTACAGCCAGCAGGAATGTGTCACAGCTCAGCATTCCGACCCACTGCCTCCCCAGGCTGTTCCGTTCTCCAGCAGGAAATCCTCCAGCTGGTCCTACTTTGTTCTGTAGCGCATTTTAAATTCAGATTCTTTGCATCAATTGAATTTAGGTGCATGCAGGCGTTTGGTACCTGCATGTGGGTGTTCCTCCTGGTGAGATTTCCTTACTTGCCTTACGAGCAAATTAGAAGCAAAAAAAGGAAAAGAGTAATTCTTTCAGTGATTTTTCTGCCTTTCTGCAATATAGACACACTCATTCTTAAAGAAATATAGAAAACAACTGCCACTGAAGGACTCTGCATCTCCCAGTGTGGATTAACCAAGTCCTGCCTAAGTTTATGTTGAAGGGTTTGCTCAAATAAGTGTTGCAGATTTCTCCTTAACAGGAAAATTTTGATTTCTCCAAGCCTTTATGCTTAGAAGCAAAATTATTTGCAAGCTGGTGTCATAAAACACTGTGGGCCAAATGCTGGACACCAGCTGGCCAAATGTGCTGGACACTGATTGTGTGGAAACCGAAGCAAACGCAGATTGCAACTCCTTGGGGAAGCGCCACACTCAGGAGGGCACTGGGCTCTCAGGGGTGAGGAGCTCCACTCTGAGCCCTCTGTTCCAGGGTCCTGTTCCAGGAATGGGATGGAGGCATGGATTATGGGTGAGTAGGAAAACCAAACCCTGGGTTTGGCTGCAGGTAGATCTCGACAGCCTGGGGCTAAAAGCAGCAAAACAGGGAGTAGGTAGAACACTTGCTGGGCAGAGTATCCTCAGTTGGGTTTTGTTGGGTTTGTTTTGGTTTGTTTGTTGTGGGTTTTTTGATGCTTAACAGCTATTACCACGAAGTAGCAGAACCTGTGACAATACAAAGAATATAATTGCTTCGCTCTAAGAACATGAGCAGCATTTTCACCAAACAAGAATGGATGTGTTGGTTTGTTTTAATTCCTGGTATAGCTGGGCATGTCTTATCTCTGGCTCAAAAAAATGGAATAATGCAGACAGCCAGCTGTCTTTTAGGCAACAGAACACAGTACAGGACTGTTGGCAAGACGTGCTATCAGTACAGGGAACCTTAGTACTGCCAGCTGAATAGATCTGTCAAATCTCTTTCTGCAAAATGTTATGTCTACTACTACTAGAAATAGCACAGCTGAGTGATAAAACTATTAAAAAAATGAAAAAATATTTTCTCTATTTTCAAGTCTGTTTGCTTTGTGAACCTGACAGCACTTCATTTTGTCAAAGTCATGTTTCATGTGCACAAGGCAAGCACTTTTCCAACTCCTACACCTGTGTTCTCATCAACAGCAGCAGTGCTTAAACAGATTCTGCACCAGCTTGTACAGGACTCAGAAGGCAGGTTTGTTGGACACTTTCATCTAAAAAAATAGGAATAAAATTACCTTATATAAAAATGTTGCCCGTACAACACTGAAATGCTCTTGAACATCTTCTGGATGAGGCCTGGCCCTACAAAGACTGAAAGAATATCACATTGCCAGAACCTTCCTTCCATGAATAGGTACTGATTTCATGTACTACTTTAGGATCAGGTCTTAGATGACACTATTTTTAACTACACGAAGAACAAGCATGTCTAAAACACCTTAACACTCCAGCTGAGGCTAGATATATATACTTTAAAGCCATTCTAATATATGCATAATTCATGGGTATATTACTCAGCAAAAGGTAAACAGCAAATGTTGCAGTAACTCTCATGTCACTAATTTTATTACTGTACCAAAATATGTTACTGTGAATTAACTAGTACATTATGGATTGTCATAAATAATTAAAATTAAAACTGTAACTGACAAAATGAATGAAGCAAGAACATTCTGTAACCCAATGTTCTTCCTATCCGACTTCATAATTTTCTAATTTCAGTAAAACACTAACTGTGATTCTGTCTGAGCACAGAAAGGAATTTGTTCATATCACTTACTAATTTGGAAAGGAGCTTGGTTGGAAAAACATTGAAACGTTAAAACTTCCTCATAAGACACTCTATGGCAGAAAATCAATCTCCATGCCCCACAATATAAGACACTCCTTTGTCATCCTTCCCAGGTGCCGAGGTGAAGCCAAAGGGAGCACATCACAACATTGAGAACCACCCAGGACAAAGCTCTGCTGCCACTGGTGGGACACCAAGCCCTAGGAAGGAACCCATCCTACCTGTTCTCAGAGGATGGGAGAAAGGCATAGGCTGCTCCAGCCACCCCAGCTGACACAACCTGATGCTCAAGGAGGTGGGCAGGAACTCTGTCTCCCACAGCAATACCTGCTGTACAGCACACCATGGGCAAGGCTGACTGCTGAGTGCAGGGCAGAGGCAGGAGAAATAGGTTCTGCTTTGGCATGGGAAGTTAGAGCAGTTCAGCTTTTGAGATCTAGAGGTGAGAAGAGACAGGTGAACAGCACATGAGTGATATCAGGGATTTTTAAAGCAGACCAAAGGTGCTTTTATGCAAGTTGGTAGAACTTGCTGCTCCATTACTTCAATCAATAGCAAGTGTCAAATTGTTTTTGCAGAAGTTTTCTATTGTTCTGTCTTGCTTTTTAATTTTCATTCTTTGGTTTCACTGAAATAACAGGTCTATTTCTTTAGACTGACATAAAAGAGGCTGACAGACGTCTGCTGCTTCATTGTCTCCCAGTGGATTCCATATTCTCCTCCTTCACTCCTCTCAGCTTCCTTCTCTGTCTTCTCTGAAGTACCACAGAGCTTTCCACCTGCCTATTTTTTAAATTTTTAATTTGTTGGTGTTTATTTACAGGACAAAAAGCTTTATCAATTAATCTGTTTATGCTGCCTGAGCTAGCCCTGACTTTCAGTGGAACAGAGCACCATCCCTACCAACACGCTGGGGCCAGACCCTGCGTGGCTTCCTGCTCGTGCAGCCCCACACCCCTCCAAAGCAGTGGGACGAATGCTGAGGGGTGGTGGCCCCAGGATGAACTCTCAGGGAGAAATCCCTATAGGGAAAGAGCTCTGACCTTGCTTCTGCAGCCTCCAAGAAGCTCCAGCTCCAGCTGGAGCCTCCAGCTCCTCCATCTCTGGAGCCCACCATGGCACAGAATGATGCTTAGTGGCAGTGGTTTGGGGGGGTCCATGGGCACCCCTGGCTGCTGGCTGGCTGCTGGGCTGCACCCACCACCCCACCAGCGGGAAAGGGGAGAGAGAGAAGGGAACAGCTTCACCTATCTGCATGAGCCTGACTTGTGCAGTTACACTGCAGCACATGGAAACTGTCAGGGACAACGATCCCCCTGCTCCACAGCATAAGGCAGCTTCCCCCAGCACAGCGGGGCCAGGCACAACACTGAGAACAACCCAGGGGAGAAGCCTGTTTAGAACTGCCCTCTGGCAGGGGTAGAAAGGACCCTCCACCCATCTGTCCTGCCCGCCCTGGCTATGGCACTCTCCCTGGGAGGCCAAGCAGGGGACTCACAGTGTGTTCTAGCACAGACTGCCCACAGGCCTCACCAGGGAGTCTCAGGACCATGTGAGGAGCTTTGTCAGGCACTGGAGGATGCTGGAGAGAATGGGATGCCTCCCAGGAAATCCAGACTTCTGGACAAAGTCTTATAGCTGAGACTGTAACACCACCCTGTTGTGGATGAGGACACCAGGGGCTGTGCTGCCTATAAGCAAGGACAGCTTCTTGTTCTCACTTTTTTATCATAATAATGGATTAATCTTGTTCTTGCTAATCTGCCAGGACAGAACAGCTGACGTAAGACTCCTCCAAGCTGCAATGGGAGTTCCCAGCTGCAGGAGCCAGTGGTTGTTAAGCACACAGTTAACTCCCACAGACCAACTATTTTCTCCTTTTTTTTTTATTAACTGTTTCTTTAGGCAAGTGTCTTCTGGTATTTTTAAAAATTCATTTTAATCAATTTAAAATTAATAACAAAACAGCAAAATCCTTAGGGCCTGAAAGCTCCAATCTCTGCCACTCTGGAAGCGATGAGTCAGCTCCAGGCCACCCTGAGAGCTGCACGCTCTGAATGAGCTCACCTGGTTTGCTACTCACGGAACAGTGGCCGTCCCTGCCGTTCTGAGCAGAGCTGCTGCATCCCAGGGGCACTGCTATGGCACTGTGCTGCTGCTGCTGCTGCTGCTGCCACCTCTGCTGCTGCTGCTGCTGCTGCTGCTGCTGCTGCTGCTGCTGCTGTGGCTCTGTCCTGGGCACTTTTCAGATGGGATCCCAACGATGGAGTCTCTCTTAGAGGAGGGAAAGGACAGTGGCTGCAGGACACAGCACACACAGAGTCCTGTCCCGCTCCCACAGTGCTGCATGGTGCCTCCTCAGATTCCTGCCCTGGTCACTAACCCATGCTCTGCTCGGGCCAGGACCGGGACCCAGCAGTGCCCAGAGCCAGAGCTCCGGTGCCTGCCCAGGCCCAGCACTGCTTGCTTCCCAAGGGAACATGGAAACGCGTGCTCACTGGGTAGTGGAGCAAACCCACTGTGCCCCCTCACTAATCCCCTGGGTCTAACAGTGATGCCGTGGCCCCAACAGCAGCTCTTACCGTGGCTCCCCAGGGGGATTAAGCTCGAGCCACTGCTTTGCACACCCATGCGGCACGCGAAGGAAAGCGGTTCCCACCGCCGTGCCAGCGGGTGCTCTGCGTGTCTGCAGCTCACCACGGTGCTGGGACGTCAGCACCCAGCACGGCCAGCCTGGGCAGCAGTGGGAGGCTCTGCCTGTGGCCCGGGACAGGAAGAAATGCACTGCCCCACTCCCTGCACCCGGTGCCACAGGATGAGGCAGGCTGAGGAGCTCTTACGGTGCTCTTGTGGAATGAAGTTCCTGGTCTGCAGCAGGGGAGCAGGAGCAGGACCATCAGAAGGACAGAAGCCCCTGTAGCCCACAACATCCCTGTGCTCAGTCCTCTACCTGCTTATCAGGTTGAGGCTCCCCAGCACACACCTTCCTGAGTGCCCCAAGGAAGGGCACCGGGACGCCTGACACCGAGGGCTGTGCTGAAAGGCACACAGTGTGACTGCTGCTCTTCTGGCTGTGAGGAAGGGACAGAAGGACTGTGTGCAGCCCTCCTGAGCACAGCCAGGCTCTGCTGGAAACAGGAAGGCTGCCCATCAGCTGGCAGCTGCTGTGAAACACAGGTCTGAATCACCACCAGACTACAGCACTTAGTTGAACACATTTGACAGCCAGCACCACCTCTGCATCCCTGTCCAGCTCTGTTCTGGTGTGGGAAGAAATGGCCAGGTGGGAAAGCAGAGGTCAGCTTGGTTCCCCTTGCCCCAGCAGCTGCTCAGACCCTCCACTCGCGCTGCTCAGCGTCTATCCTGGGTGTGGCTTGCCCGACGCCAGCTATTCCTGCCCGGTGCCACCACACCGGGACACCCGGGCACAGAGAGGGTGTCCCCTCGCTGTCAGGGGAACAGGCAAGGCTCGGCAGGGCTGCACGATGGGGACAGGACACAAAGAACTGCTTGCGCTCTCCCAGAAGCAGTTTCACTTCTCCTACAAGCAGTGGCTCCAACTAACAAGATGCTCTTTGGCTAGAGCTTGTAGAAGGAGCTTATACGTATTAAAAAAGAAAGAAAGATCTTCTGTCTAAAACTTGTTCTTTATTAACAAACAAAAGGTTTGGACTGAATCCATTTCAGAGAGAACTCTACAAGAGCCTTATGCTGAAATTATTCAGTAGAAAGAACTGAAAAGAGCCCAGGGCATTTGTGAGGGGCTTACCCCTAAAAGCAAGTGGTTGGTTTGTTTGTTTTTTTAAGAAAATCAAACACTGTCTCTCTTTTGGCATTAACATGACAGAGCAGTAAAGATTTAGCAGTAGCACTGCATTAGTCTCTGCTAAACACACTAAACAGCTGCTCCCTTAGCTACATCAGTTGCTGGAGCAATTGTTAGTCACCACTATCAGATCTGAAAGCAGAAAGGAATTTCTCACTAATGTCCTGAAGGACAAAGGATCTTCTCTGTGACAAGGGCCGGTACCTGTACAGTGCCAGGAGCTGGGGCTGTAGTCCCAGCATGCTGATACACGTGTGCCCACACGGACAGCCTGCTGTTCCTTCAGGACAGGTAACACTTTGGTGGCAAAGTGAAAAAATGTTACTCTATGAATCGCTATTTTTTCACTTGGAACAAGTAAAACAGCCCATGTTATACAGTCAAGGTAATCACAGCAACATGGAGCTCTTCTAGGCAGAAACACAACAGCTGCTCACATCAGCATTGGTATGTAGGAGTCACATGCTCTGCTGTATTTGGAATAAATTGCAGTAGCAGGCAGGTAATACTGCTGTGTGGTCTGTGAAAAATGGCATGAAAAGCAATATAGGGAAAATGTTGTAATTATTAAAATTGATTCGTTTTGATACCAGCAGAGCAAAAACCTGCCTGTAAACCAGTTTTTAGCCTTGTTATCTTTATAAATGGCCCTTAAGGAATAAAATTGCTGCTGCTCTCCCGTGTCTCTGCCCTGAATTTGGCAATATTCATGTGGGAGCAGGCAAAACCAGCCAGAGGCACTGGGACCCTTGGGAGGCCAGTGGAGGCAGAACTCACTAGCTCCTGTCCCACATTACCCAGCCAAGAAAACCCAAAGGGGATCCCCCAGCCATTGCCTGAAACCTGATGAGATGATTGCTACAACTCTGCCACTCAGTACGCAAACACACCTCATTTATCCAGGAGAGCAGGAAACGCAGCCACATTCTTCTGCTAAGGAGAGGAAGCCTTGATCCAGTGAACTTCGCCAATTTAGACGTGGTTCCCTGCAAGAGGTTGGGTTGGAAGTGACCCACAGCACAGGCTTTCCATGCTCCTGGCACGTTGTCTCATGCCAGCCATTCTGGAATGAGCTCAAGCTCAAGTGTTCTATGACTTGGGAAAACAAAGAGAAGAGCCATCAGAGGCTGAGTCCAATTCCTCCTCCCCACAACAACCTTCAGAAGGGTCCAGTCACTTCAGGGACTTGGAGCTCCAGCATTCCTGTTTACCAGCTGCCTGAGCTCCCAAATGCCTGTGGTTTTGAAACTACAGTATCCACAGATCCAGAAAAAGATCTTCTGAACACTCTGGGAAGCACATCCGTCCTGTTGCAGCAGGGCAGCCCAGTGCTCATGTCCTGCCTAAGCCTATCGTATCCAAAGAGTGGTTTTGTCTCTGCCAGAGGGACACAATGTGACAAAATGACTGCCTGCTCACCTCTTCATATTCAGCTGTGATAGACACAAAGGATTTTGGCTCTCACTCTCATTTGCTCACTGAAGAGAAATCAAAATGAACCAAAATGGTTGAACATTTTAAAAATTAATAAGTATTGAAGCTCCATTTCCCTGGAAGGTTGCAGAGTGAGACACCTATTGCAATTGTAAATGAAATAATAGCTCTGTAAGGTTTGGGTGTAAGAATTTGAAAGACTTTGCTCTAATGTCCCCGATGGAGCATTGCAGGCATTCCTGAGGGAAATAACAGATATATTTTAAAAAACAAGCAAAACTTTCTTTATCTACCAAAAAGCAGGCAAGAAGAGCACACAGTGACCACTTCCACGCGAACTCTGCAGGTCATGTCTAAAGGCACCCCACAAATACTGCCTGCCCTGCTGAGGCCTTCCAGGCACCCCACCTGTCCCCATCGTCCTGATGGTCAGCACAAAGCCTCTGAATAAGACTAAAATCCAAGGTCAGATTGTGTAGTGAAGCAACAAAACAACATTCAGTGCTTCAATGACAAGATCTGTTGTGAGTGTCACCATTTCAGTTCCCAGCTTCAGTTTCTTTTCTTATGACTACTTCAGTGCTCGGACAAGAGTTTTGACTGAACCAGTCTCTCGCTGATAAGACCACAGGCACCCAAGGAAAAAACTAAATCTACTTCCAGTTACTTCTGTAGAAGCAAAATATGGTCTTAAATTTCCAATATGTGTGTGTGACCCGAGAGACATGGTGCTTGCTACTTGGAAAGTATCAAACACTACCTTTTCAAAGCTCGCTTTTATTTGTTTCCATTTTTTCAGTATTTTCAAGGGTAACAAATGGAGGGAAAATGAAGTGATTTTTAACACATTTTTCTGCAATGCTAGCTGTGGTAGCACAAAGTGAAAACATAAATGTATCCTTGCATGAGCACAGCAAACAAAAATGGCGGTCACCCCCACCACAACCTGAAATATAACCAGCTATTTTGTTCAAAAATGGCATTACCTTTATTCAGCACAGCTTAGGTATTACCTTAAATATGCAGCATAGTTCCAGTATATTTAACTTCCAGCAAGTTCTGTCATAAGCCTGAGAGTACATTAAAGGCTGCTAGTGATTATAAAGCACATACTAGATCAAGGAGATTCTGCTGCAATATTTTAATTTTCATTTAGATTAAATTTAAATTATAATTTACACCACTCTGCTAAGAAACAGGGAAAAGGGTGCTGTAAGTGTAGCAGCAGGAGTGCATATCTTCATTTATTCTTCTCTATTTTTAACTTGTGGTTAAACTTAAGAGACTTCCAAGTGCAAGTAGATTGAAGCTCCATCTAGTGCCAGGGGCTGGGAAGTTCCTGAGAGATTTTCATTCCAAAACCATCAAACATACTCAGAAATCTACGGAGGAGCAGCAGCCAGCCTGGCCTTCCAGAGGTGTCCCACGGCAGCGAGGACACTGTGGAATTGCTCGCAGGGGATAAAGGCTTCGCTGGAAAGCTGCAGTGCCGGGGGCCGAGCAGGCAGCGCGGCACTGCCCGGGCAGGGCTCAGCACCCGCCGGGGGCAGGGGCTCGGCAGTGCCGGGGCAGGGGCTCGGCTCGGGACAGGGGCTCGGCTGGGGAC
>VZRZ01003271.1:319936-354499 GCA_013398175.1 Climacteris rufus
CCTTTTCCCGAGTGGGAGGCGGAGGAGCCGCGGTGGCGGGAGCAGCCTGGGCCCCGCGGCCGCGCCGGAGCCGGGCGGATGCCGCGGGTGCGGGCAGGCCCCGCGCTGATCTCCCGGGACAGGTGCGGACGGAGCCCGCGCCCGCTCGGGGTCAGCCTCCGACAGGCGCTCGGCGCCGTTTAACGGGCTCGGGCCCGGGATGGCCGAGGCAGAAGCTCCCCCGAGCGCAGCGCCTGTGGAGCAGCGCAGACTGCGCCTAACAAAGCCTTGTGTTCTGGAGCACTTCCTGCGGGGAGCGAGGGGAAATCACGGCCTCGGCCTCTCCACACGAGACAGGACCGGTTCTAAATAAAAATTGTGGCAATAAAACCCTGCCCTGCTAACTCTGAGCTCTTTCCTTTGACAGCCAGGAGAAATAGATATGATTGTAGGAAAAGACCGAGAGGGTTTCTTCACCAATGGTCTGACCCTTGGTGCAAAGAAGTGCTCTGTGATCAGAGATAGCCTGTATGTCGATGGTGACTGCACAATGGACATCAGGACAAAGAGTCAAGGTGGTGAGCCGACATATAATGTTGCTGTAGGCAGAGCTGGACGAGGTAAGCACCCTTTTCTCTACCTTCAGATCGCTAAATTATGAATGTGACCTTAAGCATAGACTCCAGCTATTAAGAAAACTAGACTTTTGTATTTAATGGTTAATTTTGGGGAGTGATGGATGGCAGTGCTCTAGCTGAGTTCTGCCTGGGAATCACACTTATCCCCGTTCCCATCTGTGTCCCAGCCCAGCACCAGGCTGTGCAATGGTTAACAGGTCCCTGACAAGCAGGAAAGAGCAGGCTGCAGCTCCAGGTAGGCTTGGCTGGTATTCCATCACTTGGTACCTGAAGCTCAGGAGGAGTCTGTTAATGAGGAGCAGTGACTGCAGCTTTCTTATTGTAAACTGCTCAATGGAAAGTTTATTCTGCAAAGATGTGAATCCCTTGTATGAGCTGCTCCTACTTTTAAAAAGTCCTGCACTAACTCTTCTTGCACTTCATGTTGAGCTTGCTGAAGTCTGTCCAGGCAAAAAGAGCCCCTCCAGTTTGGTACCACTGAGAAATATGCTTCCTGCTCACACACCTGCTCCTTGTGTTCCTCATTTAACTTACAGTAAAACCTATTATGGGGCAGTCACTCAGCTGGGATATAAAATACTGGCTGGGAGTGGTGTGCCTTATGTTAGGAACACCTGGGCTAGGGGTTTTGGGTTGGCTGTGGAACAGGTTCGTGAGTGACAAGACTTCTGCTTATAGGTGTAAAACTAGAGCAGGTGTCTGTAGGCTAAAGCCCAGGGCAGGAAGATGGTTGGCAGCACTGACGTGAAACAAGCAGAGTTCTGATTTGTGAAATGCCAGCGAGAACTGTCTTAAGCTTTTATGAGCAAATTGCTGTGGAGATGGAATTGTAGAGTCATTAAAGTTGGAAGAGCGCTCCAAGACCATAGAGTCCAACTGTTCTCCCAGCACTGCCAAGGCCACCACTGACCCATGTCCTCAGGTGCCACATGCACACAGCTTTTAAATCTCTCCAGGGATGGGGACTTCACCACTGCCCAGGGCAGCCTGTACGAGGGGTGGACAATCCTTTTGGTGAAGAACTTTTCCTAATATCCAACCTAAACCTTCTTGGCACAGCTTGAGGCTCAGATGTATGATCACTTGTAGGTAGGCTGGCTGCAGCAGTTCCCAGCTTGGCAAACAGTCCTTGGCCTGTGGCAGCCCAGTGCTCATTGTGTCACTGTCCCTGCTGGGGACATCTGATGGCAGCTCCCAGTGGCAGTTGCTGGTGAGGAGCTGCCAGGTGTTCCTTTCACCAGACGATCTGGGACATCTTGGTGGAATTGAGCGAGTGGGGAGAGACTCAGCATGACAGTTGTCCCTGCATTTTGTCTTATGTAAAAAGTGTGGTTTATAGTTGTGTTACTGCGTGGACAGTCTCAGCCCAACTCACCCTTTGGGTTTCTCACCAGCATCAGGGCCGTTACTCTGGTTCCTATACCAGCAGTGACTGCTACAGCACAGAACATGAGAAATCTTTTTCTACTCTCCGGTCACACGTGCGCACATGCTGCGCCTTCATCCTTGCGGGTGTTGCAGCTGCAGCCAGGATTTCCTTGCTGGGTGGTGACTGATGGCAAGATGCACTGTAATGTTTTTTGATAGCTGGTGGCATTTTTCTTAGCAGTGAAGTCTCACAACTTCCACAATTACATAAAATCTTGGAAGACAGCTAGTGCCTTCTCCCAGTTCTGCCTACCTCTGTGTTTTTACGAAACTGTTAAACTAACTTAGTACCCAAATACTAAACCTTGAATTTGAGGTTGTTTATTGCACTGCCTAAAACTTGCATTAGTTTCATGTCTAACACACTCTTTTTAAAACTTTTTTTTCTTTTCTCTTTCAGTCTTGGTCTTTGTAATGGGCAAAGAAGGGGTCCATGGAGGCGGATTGAATAAGAAGGCATACTCAATGGCAAAATACTTGAGAGACTCTGGGTTCTAGTTGTTAGGCAGACTGTTAAGTATTAGGGGAAGATTGCTATTAAACTTTCCTGGCGGTGAGCTTTAAACCTTACATTCTGGAAACTTTACTAGCAATGCAGGGTGATGGGGTATGAACCTGTGTCTCCTTTGTATCCCTTTGTTGGTGGGGAAAGGTGTTTTTTGTTTTTTTTTTTTTTTTCCCTTTAATTCTGTTCATTTCTGTTTTGTTTCCTTGTGTACTCCAGCATTGGTTATAGTCATGGGAAAGGAAGGTGTCCATGGAGGGACACTCAACAAGAAAGCATATGAACTGGCTTTATACCTGAGGAGGTCTGATGTCTGAGCAGCCTCTCCCCATCCACCTAGCAGCTGTCTGCACCACCACCCGCTTGTGCTCAGTGCTACCAGACCGTAGATGGTAGTTTGTGTTTTTTTATTTACCCATTTCCTACTGTCATAACTCCAGTTCCCCCTTGTTCATCTCTATAACCACTGTAGGTAACCAAGCCCATCTAGCACCACCACGACCAGGATATGCATGATAACTTGAAACTTGGGAGGGGAACATGCCAAGTGTAGGCTCTGCTTCGTCTTAGCAATTAGTGTGATATTGACAACTAAACCAACTGAGATACTAAACAAGGTGCCGATTGTACAATCTAATTTGATCAATGCCTCTTCAGCACTTTGAGCGAGTCACAGCTCACCAGTCTTCCTTTCACAGAGCATGGTTGGGAGGAAAAAACGTGCATGCATATCTTCACTTCTGTCCCTCTCTTTGTTTCTGTTTTTTAAACCCATGTGTTTGCTTACACCCATTTTTATAGTGCCTGGTTTGTTTAACCAATTTGCCACTCAAAAGCTATTAATGTCACATTAGTTTTGTCATTGCACTTCACTGGAGGCTTGTCTCTTACTTCTTGATGATGTCTGAAGCTTGTACTGCTTAACAAGTGCAATCACAAAACTTTGAAAGGGTACAGATGCACTTCCTCCCATGACCTTAAACCACCATCCTAGGGACTCCCCAGACATTCCATCATTGCAATAGCTCAGGCACTTTTTTTTTTTGCCAGCTCCTGTTCTGTAGTTGACTTGTGCAAGGCTGCCACGTTAGCTAGCCTGGTGTGACCCACTGGAGTGTGTGTGGTTTCATTTTCTCATAGGACCAAGTTTAATTTGCAGCTTGGGGGTCGGGGGGTGGGGAGTGTTGTTTTTGTTTTTTAATATGAAACTGCAATGTCATTGTGGAAAACTGCCACCTTCAGCTACCCTGGGAGCTCTGACTGGCTTCAGTCTTTCTGCCAGATCACTCCGTGGTGCAGAGTTCAGCTGCTCTGAAGCCACTGTTTGGATGAAGGTTCGTAGTTTGTCAGCTAAACTGTTAAAATACCATTTCAAATTTTAAAATCTTCATTTGGCCTGTCACACCCTTGCTGCAGAAATGATGGAGTGAGCTGCCTTGTGCACGAGTCATCTGAAATGTCTGTAACCAAACTCTCAGTTCAGGCACGGTTCTGACCTGTATGTCCATTGCAAGAACTGCAGAACTCTGTATACTAAAGAATAAATGGGAGATGGTAGTGGTTGGAATAACTGACTTGGCTGTCTTGTGATGAATTTTTTAATATGTATTCTGTGCCATACTATTGTTAAAAAAAAAATGAACTGTTGCTATTGTGAGATGGATTTTAACTGACTCCGAGGGTTTCTTTTGACTGGCACTACCTTAGGGACATTCTAGTATTTGCTTCTATTGTTGGGCCTTGTGGATAATGTACAGATTTAAACAAATTCTTGTTGCTGATTTGTCCATTTCTTTCCCTGCACTTTGTTACATCTGGGATACAGTCTAACTCATCTGATTTAATATGCATTTCAAAAAATGCCATAACTATTAAAAACACCTTGTTTACAGACAGATGAAATAAATTTATTCCAACCAAACACAACTAGACTGTTGGCAATTTTTTTTCCGCCCCTCACACCCAGGAATCCTCTGAGGCCCTTCAGTGCATGGCTGGCCACACTAACAGGAGGTCTAAGTGCAGTTTTAAGTTTTGCAGGACAGCAGTAGTATGATAATATGACTTCAGTCTACAGCCAGGCAGTCATTGGAGTAGATCTTAAATTAGGAGATGATTTCTCATCTCTTAACTCCACGTTTGCTCAGCTCTGTGGTGAGGGGTTCCCCTGCCCTCTGAACACCCAATACACCATCCCTGAAAGAAGCTGGAGACTTCATAGGAACTAGCAAAGCAGTCTGTGGTGGCTTGCCCAGGTCAGCACACCCAGGGTGGGAATGTGCTACCCTCACCCAGGGAAGGGGCAGATTTAAAGCCTTCATTACCCTAAAGGATTGCACCTGTATTTGTTACCTCTGCTACATGAGAACTTACAAAGCCACAGGCCTCATGGGATGTGATGGAGAACCCTGTAGCTTGTGGGATGGGAGGGATAGCCAAGCCCAGATCAAGGGAGGTGAATCTGTAGAAAGGCTCTGCCTTCCTGGGCCATCAAACGAGTCAGGTGCTTCTGGACAGGACCTGAAAATGCCTCAGTTCTCCCCTCCTTCCACCATACTCTGACATTGTCGGTGTTAGAGCTGCACCTGCTCTTCTTCTTGGCACTAGATCTGGGTCTAAAACCTTCCTAAATATAGTGGCTATATTCTTGCACTGCCAAGTGGCTCTGTGTCTGAACTGCATCTCCCAGTGCCAAAGTCAGAACAGACCAACACACCCAGAGCAGAGCAAATTCCTGTTCCATACTAACCGGTACAGAGAATACAAATCTGCTTCCCCCATACAATGTGTGAAGCTGTGCTCAGTGTCTGAACATCATTTAAAGCTGCACTCACCTGACTGCAGAACTCTGTTTCCCCCTGGGTGGGAGGATGAGGGGTGAGGGTACATCCCCAAAGCTGCTTCTGTGGTAAGGCCAGTGGCTGGAATTGACTGTAGCAGCACCTCAGAGGCAGAGCAATTGCTAGCAGCACACACCCAGATACTTGTCATCACATCTATTAGATTGACATTGCTCTTTTGACCAATTCCCCGCTCCTGAGCAGGTGTCTGTATGTCACCTGTACACTTCTGCTTGGTTAAGAATTAGGTGGTGTTCAAATTAACTTTTTCAAACACATTTGTTGGTGATTTTTCCTACGAGAATTGTGTCTGCACCTATTGTAGCCCATACTACAACTAGAATTATGTAAGATCGTATTACAAAGTTTAGATCAGCTCATGGTTCTGGAGCTCTTCAGATTTTGGGGTGCCTGGAATAGAGTAATGAATAAACATACTCATAGCAAGAGCAGTGACCTATTATAAGAAATATCTTTCAGCTCAGTAATTACATCTTCAGAAGTAATTTTCCCCTTTGGACTCACACAGACATATGCATCCTGAAGGGAATCTTGCCTGATGAAAGGATACCACTACACTGACTGTCATTACCCCATGGCTGCTGGTAGCAGCGGTTTGGTGAATCATTCCTTTGTTATTGTCCTTTCACTGTGCAAAATAAACTTTCCCTGCTCTCAGCCAGGCCCAGAGAACAGATGTGCAGTGCAGGGTGTGTTAGGTCAGAAACCCCATCTGGGAACACCTCACCTGCCATCTCCTGTGCAGGGTCCCAGCGCTGGGGCTGCGGCCGGGGCTGGGGGTGCTGCCACTGGGCAGGAACTGGTCAGAGCACCCTCATCCTCCTTCACACTCCCCCCAGCCACACTACGTGCACAGACTCCTCCTCAAGCTAGAAGGGAACAAAAATGAAGGTAGAAAACATAACTCAGAGCCCCTGCACAGAGCACGGGTCAGTGCAACTCCTTGTACTGCGATTCACAGCACAACACCCAGGGATCCCAATAGTTCCACATTCCACATCTTCAGAAGCACCTCAACCTCAGTGATAAACAGGCAAGTACTCAAGGTCTCAAGTCATGCAAAGGTTCAATGAACTCCTTTTGATATTTAAAGTGGAAAACATGTTTATTAACATTCTTTCAAGCTTTCCTTAGTCAAGGCCATATAAAAAAAATCTCCATTTGAGTATATGCACGGTTTTAACTTTCTACATAGTTACAGAGGTATTATATAGAATCTACCTTTTTTGTGATACACTGGTAAGTACTGAGTTCTGTGAGACAGGTGTAAGCACTTGTTTTCAAATCAGGTATTTGAAAAGAACTATTTTTTTATATACAGTTTAGAAGACTAATGCAGCATAAAATGCTCTTAGTAAGAGGTATATGAGCCAAGGATCAATATAATACTTACCTAAAATTATTTTTCTACGTGGAACAAAACCTCTGTCTTGGCTGTCTCCCAGCTCCCACCTCCTCACTGGAAACCAGATGATGTAGTAGTAGCAAGGAGGGATAATTAATGTGGCTATGGTGGACCTGACCTTGTGAATTGCTCAAAACTAAACATATATTCTAAGTTTCCTCATCCTGGGAACTGCTCAATGGAACTGCTTAAACTCAGCTACCATGGCGAACTCGAAAGTTTATTTGGAATCACTGCTTTGAGATAAAAGTGGAATTTCATCTGCTTTGTTTTGACACACCAGCACATAGAATATTGATCTGTTCTACATTTTCCTTTCAGCAGTGGTGACAGTTTTTAGGAAAACTATACAAACATGCACATACAATTTTTGTGGGGCCTAAGGGTAACACATACCTATGCGTAATAAATATTGCTCTCAGGATGACCCAGTTGTAGCTACAAAATGGAAATAAAAGTACTTCCAGAGAAATCCCATTTCAACAAGAGACATTTAGAGCCTGTGTGATATTTCTATTAACTATTAACATTAATTCATTAGCATTGTGAAGTCCAGTTTAGCTGTTGGTTTTGAGAAGACAGAATGTGTGACTGAATACCTGAATCAAAAATAAATCTATCTGTAATGATTTAACCAGAGTACTACTACATGAACTGCTGCTCCTATCAAAGAAACCAAATGGATTACAGATTAAAAGAGATTCCCTACGTAAAGGTTTGTAAATAGCCTTAAGAACCCTTTTGTTTATACACTTATCGGTCATTAGTAGTCTCAGACAGTGTTTGCCACTCTGTACTCCCTGTCCTCACTGGGCTGCAGCTGAACCACTACACTCTCTTCGTTCACCCCGTTCTCTGCGTCACTGCTGTCAGCGTTGTCATTGTCATTGTCATCCTCCTCGTACTCCGAGGACTCGGTCCCGTTCTGCTGGGAGTGGGACTCCGACAGAGCCCCGAAGGACTGAGTGCTGACCGAGGCCAGAGGCCTGAGCAGAGGGGTGTTCTCAGACACCTCATTCTCCTCCTGGCTGCTGTCTGTCTCCGAGTCAGAGTCCCCCTGGGAAGGGACCACCTTCTGCTTACACACAGGACAGGTTTTTTTTGTTTTCGTCAGCCAAGGGTCCACACACTTGCAGTGATACGCTGTTAGAGAACAAAATACAAGGACATCATTATCAAAGTGAAAATGACAGGGAAACCTGCTAAACCGTGTTTCTGTTCAGTAACACAAGAGAATTTGAGAATGTAACTCACGCAGAGAATTTTAGTCTCAAGTTTGTTGGCATACAGCCTGTACAAAACACCTGGTGGATCAGGATCTCAGTCACATGGGTATATGCAATGAATACCTGTGTTCTCTACTGAGTGACTGAGAGCAGTACTACAACAGGCCACACAAAGCTTCTTGAGGAATTGTATCCACTTTGCAGTAGGCGTGCCCACCATCATCATCCTCATAATGCCTCACGTCCACACCAACACACAGCATAGCACTTCATTACTAAATGACATTACTGCATGAATTTGTGGATCTTAAATTCGGCCTGCAATTAGCACTGCAACTAGACTGGTCGTGTTTAAAAAGAATGTATTTAAGTGTCTTACTTACAGTATTAAAAGAACTCAGCTCTTCTTAGTAACAGAGACTTCTACTTGGCAAAGAGCTCATATTTTCATGGGCCAGCATACTGTGTTTAGTACCTGGTCAAGCACATGGGCAGCATGTTCTCCTCAAGAACTGACAGTGGTGGTTGTTGGTGTACAAGTTCAGTTACCCCTGCAGTCCCCCACTGGGAGAGATGCCACGGCCTTCTCTTCAGAGAAGTCAGCCTGGTTTGAAACTGGTTTTGTGACTGAGGCTCTACAAAACTCAGCCTGTCACCTGCTGTGCTGGCTGTGTACAGAAGGCTTTAACACCTTTGCAGTGGGCTGGACTTGAGAAAGTGTCACAGGGTAAGCATTTCACTAACTGACTTCCAAGTGCAGTCAGGCAGTGGTGTGCATGGCTGCAGACTCTGGGACCAATCCCTTCAGCTGCACCTACACGTCACCAAGAGCTCAATTAAGTTTTCTGCATTATTTGTCTTGGGGAAAGTGAAGGCCTATTTTTTTAAATGTAGAAAGTATTACATTAAATACAGATATTGAGGGGACAGCATCAAGCCCAAATTTTCTTTCATGTGTACACACCCAAGGACAAATGCAAAGTGGGAATGCTAGCTTTTTGGCATTTAAAAAGAGAAAGAAAGCTTTCCGTTTTCCCACTTGGTACATATATTCCTGCATATTAGCAAAAAGAAATTTTATAAATCACTTACTAAACATATTCACTGTGGGCTTTAGACAGTTTTGGAGAGCTGTTTTAATCTAAATACAAACCCAAAATACAGCTGCTTACCATGAGAGCATGGAAGGATCCTGAGCTTGTCTCCATCCTCGTATTCATCCAGACAGATGGCACACACATCATATTCATCTCCTATAGCACAGAAGGGAGCGTCAGTCTGACGTTAAGGAACATGCAGCAGACCCTCCCATCACACACACAGGCTCTCCTGGCTGCTGCCTCAGGCTGGAGGAGCCACCACTTCCATCTGCTCATGCAGGGCAGGTCCTGCCAGCTGCAGAGCTACTGCTGGACTTCTCACCTCTCTAGGACCACAGCTCAGCCACTTCAGGTTAATAAAAATGTTCTGAACTGTGTGAAGTGCTATCTCTACAATATTCTTTCATGCTTATTGAAAGTAAAAGAAAAGGTTTTAAAATATAGGATTCATTTTACTATACAGGTTTTAACAAGTTATTGACAAAACTTAAGGCAGAAAAATAGCAACAAAGAAAACTGGATAAAAAATAAGAGTAATAAGCAGGAATGAGAGTCTGGCCACAGGAGGAAGTTCAGTGTTTTGTAACTCAAACTTCACAAACAGGATACACAGCACTGACAGTACTGACACAGTGTATGTTGGTGTGGTAAGTTATCTGACCAAAGGAGAGACACTTCTTAGAGGTCAAGGCATTCCCATGTCATTTTTTTGTCAAGGGCTTTACAACATGCTCCTTCCATGAGCTTCCATGGCTCTGTTTTCCTGAAGACACTGGCCCCCAAAGCTGCTCCTGTCCTGCAGTGGCTTCAGCCCAGCTGCTCGCTCCCCGCAAGGGACAGAAAAAATGGGCAGAAGGGGAAAAGTGAGAAAACTCAAGAAAAGGATAGTTCAATGGGTAAAGCAAAAGCTGCACACACAAGCAGAGAAAAATAAGTTCATTCACTGCCTCCTATTTGAGACCAAACAGCAGCAAGCAGAACAAGGCAGTGAGAACAAATAAAAATCCATGGTTTGGTTCCTAAACCCTCTTGCTCAACACATGTGGATTCTCTCTCTCTAGGCAAGGACAGAAAGTTCTGCACCTTTTGGTGCATTCCTTACCCCGGGCACCCAGGATTCTCTGGGAAGGATGTATGAGCTCTGCAAAAAGGGAGCCCTTTCCAGAGCAGCTCCTAACACAGGTTAGGGCACTTCATGAGTTATCAGATACATAAATCAAGAGGAAACAGGATCAAACCTAGCAAGGTCACAGGGAAGGTAGGCAATTTCTAGAATTAAAAAATACGGCACATCATCTTTCCTTGGACAGACACTGACAGAATAGCCAGGGAAGTTCTGTATGTGAAATGACTGCTCTTAGTCAGCAAAGGCAGCGAGGATTAGCAGAGAGAGCTGGTAAGTGGAAGTTGCTCCTGGTGGCATTGCAAGAAATTCATTAAGCTGGAGGAGAGTTACTGGTATTGTCTTTTTATAAAATTGCTTTGGAACAATATTGATACAAACCCAAGGGGCACAGCAGTTATACATATACAACACATAATTAACTAGGCATCCTCCAGAGGGCACCTGGGATAGTACAGAGAAATCTGTAAATCTGGAATAATGACATATGAATTAAATTCAGTACTATAAGATGCAAGTTACATCCCTGGGAATTTTTAGCTGAGATTTCATCAGTTACAAATATTTGAGAAGAAACAGGGTGTAGTGGTTGATCACTAGTATTCCTAGTGTGATACAAATGGGAAAGAGAAAACTGCTGCAGTAGGACACATCCAGAGCAGTCCTCCCAGAGGTATAAGTACTGTTCAGAGTCTTCAATGTGGCCATCCACATCCCTCAAAGATTAATTTAAACAGAAACAAAGAAAGAATATTATGATCACATAGCAGAGGAACTACAAAGCAAGGAAAGTTAATTTTTAAAAACCTCATAATTAAAACCTAGCTGACGGCTGAAAGAGGATTCAGCCTTCTCTGTAAACACCACAGAGGAAGAATCCTGTGGACAGAGAAGAGAGAAGCTGGAGGCAGAGGGGGAGACCATCATTTGACCAGGAATCATCAGGTTGGAAGTGAAAACAAAACTTGACCACTGGAGCAGCGATACTCTGAACCAGCCTTTCAGAACACTCAGCCGGCAATCCTGGTAAAGGGACAAACCTCCTCCTTTCCCTAAATCTAGTTCTAGATCAAGGCTTTAGATGTGTGACACAAATTCCTAAGAGAACAGCATCTAGAAGGAGAGAGAAATGGACTCCCAGAGCCGCATCTGAATGGTCGGACAGGAAAGTTTCTTAAACATCTGCAAAAGTTGGTGAACTCTTCCTTCATACACCTCTTGAATTCAGACCTATGTGGTGCTCCTACTGTCTCCTGGTGGTTCTTCTCCCATTCCACCATAAGCACTGCATTCACACAACTGAACCTGATTGTCCTATCACTGTTCAGCACTGCACTGTCTCCCCTCAGGCAGCCACTCGCTCCTGCTGTACAGTCCCCGACCATGAAGTGTTCTTTAGATGAGCAAACTACTGTATTGAAAACAACCACCCTGGCCCAGCCCATCTGTACCCACCACATGGCCGTAAGCACATGTGCCAGCAGCTTTCCCATCACTTGTCTGAAACATCTGGACGAGGGAGTGGACAGTCACAGGTTCACGTGCTCCACTGCGTGTTAGTCCAACTCATCACATGGGCAGTCATCTGCCCAACACATGGTGCTGGGTGACTGTGCCCTAGTTACACACTGTGCAGTAAGGGAAGGCACCAAGGATACTCCAGAAAGGTAAAGAAATTATACTCACAAGATAGTTTTGTTTCTATACTCTACAATGTCAGGCAAATTATATGTCACTAATATTTACCAATTTCCAGACTAATAATCATAGAATCATTAAACAGTTTGAGTTGGAAGGTCATATATTCCACCATCCTGCAATAAGCAGGGACACCTTTTGCTAGATTAGGTTGCTCCAAGCCCCATCCAGCCTGGCCTTGAATGTTTCAGGGACAGAGCAGTCATAACCTCTCTGGGCAACCTGTGCCAGTGCTTCACCATTCTCATGGTAAAAAATTTCTACCTCACCACTCTCATGGTAAAAAATTTGTTCCTTTTCTCCAGTCTGAATCCACTCTCTTTCAGTTTAAAACCATAACCCCCTTGGTCTTATTGCAACAGGCCCTGTTGAAAGGTCAGTCTCCACCTTTCTTATCAGACAGACCTCTTCATGCACTGGAAGGGGCTCTGAGGTCTCCCTGGAGCCTTCTCTGCTCCAGGTGAATACCCCCAGCTCTCCCAGCCTGGCTCCAGAGCACAGGGGCTCCAGCCCTCGGAGCATCTCCATGGCTTCCTCTGGATCCCCTCCAGCAGATCCACATCTGGTCTGTGCTGAGGATTCCAGAGCTGGATGTAGCACTGCAGGTGGGAGTTCCAAAAAAAAGGAAATACTTCAACATAGTGGCTGCTGTGGTCATTGGTAATGGGAGTGCAACAAGAACTCCCATGGAATTTCTGTACTGATTTTTTTTTAGGCAATGTTTTAATGCTCAGCCACAGTCTGCTCTGCTCCCATTAAAGTGTTAGAAGTCCTCTACTTCAGTGAGAGCAGGGTCAAGCCAAATGTTTTGTATGCTTTCACTCCATCTGTTTCAAGTGTACTCAAAATTACCTCTGAAACTTAATACTCCCTTAATTTAGAGGGGTTTTGTTGTTAAAAACAATAGGGTCCAATTAATTAGACAAAGAATGATCCACTTGCCTTTCTTAAACTTATGTACAGGAAGTTTCTTAAGCTGGTCCTTCCTAAGCCGGTTCCTTCTTGCTCTGTGTCTGTCTTGCACAAATTTTGTTATCTGGAAACAGACACAAGATAACACAAACAGTAAGTTAGAACAATAAAGGAACAGTAAAAGTTTTCATTTATGAAGCTTTGCAGTAAGTTGGTCAAAAGGGAACACCAGCTCACACAGAATCACCTCTTGCCTTGCCTGAACTCAAGGATGAAGCCAAACAAGCCTAAAGGATGTTGTCCATGACCATGGCACTTGGAATTGAGAATATACAAGTTTTTTTTTTGGAGAGGAAAGAGAAAGAAAAGATTATGTCCATACTACATAAAATAATGGTCATTGCTGCAATCCTCTACTGGGGCCTGTGAAAAGCAGGAAGCATACTGCAGAGCAAAACACAATTCAGTAAGTTTGAATAGTTTTCCTCACAGATTTCGATGATTACACCTGTTATAGAGGATTATTTCCACATTCATCAGAACTGTTTTCATATTATCTAAAATAGTAGTTTGGAGAGGAGTAAAGGGGTCATTGTTACATGCTACACTACGCCACACTAAGACAGCTAAATAAGCAAAATAATTGAGTAATACCAAGCTATCTAAATAAATATAACAAAGATTCTATTTCCACATTTTTAGTAGCCCTTAATGCTATTTCTGTTCAATTTCTAGATCTAGCACTTGTGATATGACATTCTTTTTCAAATGTGATGACAAGCAAATAAACAAACAAATGCCTGAACCAAAGTATACACATTAGCAAGTCCTTTGAAATTTGCAGAGGTGCTCTACACGTACCTAAGCTGTGAGTAGGTAAACACAGAGAGCATTAGTATTATAAACAGCATTAATACCTTTCACTTCAGGATTCCCTGAAAGGCTCTCATATATTTCACAACAGATTATTTTTTCTAAGTATGAATCTATGTATACTATGGACGAATATTAAGACCACTTGAAAAAGTAACTAGCTTTGGCAAAACAAAATCTGCATATTTTTGAAGGGTATTTGAATCCAAGCTGTTCATTCAGACTCTTACCACAGATAAACATTGAACTCTATGCACAAACTGCAGTTTTTCTGCTGTAATCCAGATTCTTAGCAACAATCAGAATCTCACATTAATTTCCTAGTTAAAAAGAAGATCATCTCAAAGCAGCAGGGACAGAAGCAGGAAAGAATGAGGACCAAATCCAAATGGAATCTCCCTGGGATCAATTTCACGGCACCAATTCACTGCCCAGTGCTCCAATATATCGAGATGTCTCTGTGAAGGCCTCTCCTCACGCAAGGGAATCAGCATCTGCTGGTTTAGCATCCCTGACAAACTGACTCGCTGTGTACCCAACTCCTGTGTGCAGGCTGCTGAGAGCAGCACCACAGGGAATGGGCTGTGAAGCTGAGCCTGATGAACACCACTGACCCCCGAGCCCAGCCCCTCACTGCAGCTCTCTGAGCTGGCCCTCTGACAGCTGCTCACCCACTGTACTGCCACACATCTAGCTTTCAGGGGGTCCTTTTGTCCACAAGGACACTCGAAAAGACAGCAGCAAAAACTCTGCTTAAAAAATCAATCATCTCTATGTGACCATTCTGCTTTGTTTTCAGAGAGCTGCTGCAATTGTGATTGTACCAAACCTGCCCAGGATTATCAATCAAAAGCTTAACTTGCGGTGTGAAAAATACTACCACAGAAAATTATTTTAAGGAAGTGTTTATAGAACAGCTGATGCATTATTTGATTCTTATTAAAAGGTAAAATAAAATTGGACACAGACTACAAAAAATGGAATGCTAAGTATCCTGAAATAATATATAGCTATGCTACCTTACTATTTCAAGGTAAGATGTCCCAACTGAGAACCTCTCCAGGCAGTGCATGTGCCAAGATCTGTGCTCTGGGCTGTGAGAGGTTCTGGCACACCTGCAGCACAAACCAGTGAGCCCTGCGCCGTGCAACAGTGGCACTACTGATTATTAAATCTGGTAAGACACCATGTGTTCTCGGTGTAGGAGAGCACAAGGACAGGTCACTCTGGATAGGGCCACAAAGCAAGCACCTGTGGAGTGTAAGATTGGCAGTGAGGACAATTCCTGTCATTCCAGTTACATGCTAGGGAGAATATCCAAAAGGCTCCTGATATCCTGATTTTTGACAAAATTCTGCACTTGTCTGTTTCACTGAGAAACTAAATTATTACAGGCAAGCATTGTACAGGTATGTGCAGTACACACAGCTTCACTCTTCCTCTACTGTATCACTTCCTTTAACTTCAGTATGCGACAGTTTCCCAATTATTTGAAAGAAAAAAACGCTATTAAAAGAAGAAACTTACCATAAATATGACGATCAGAATAAGACAGATCCCTACTATTATTAGGAAAGGGATTAAGTAGTACTCCAAAGGAAGACTGAACTCTGGGATTAACACAACATGGCCACTGTGGGAAGGAAGAGAACGCTTTCTAAATTAGTGAGAATTTAATGAACAAATTAAAGAAGAAATACAATTTAAAAAAAAATTAAAACAAAAGGTTGTTACTGGAAGCACTACAGTAATCCTACCTGAGCACAACAATATCGAAAATTCAGTCCATACCCATGCAATGTAAAGCCAATTAAATAAAAGGATAAAACAATGTTTCTTAAAACATTTTTTGAGTTAAAACTAATTACTGACCTCAATCAAATCTACAGAAACCGGGAGAACCACCTCATAGCTGCTTTCACAGCACAATGAACAAATATAACATGATTATCAAAAGATACAGTGGAATCATTCTTATTTACTAAAGCATTGCAGGTTGCTCTCCAGCACAAGATTTCACCTGCAATACCTATAGCCACTGTCATCACACCATCTTATTTTAAACCCATGAATATTCAAAAGAGATAATGACCTAATGCAAGGAATAACACAGCTGCACATGAGTTAACCTACCCCTTTTCGTAAGTAAACTCCTCTTTAAGAGAATTAGCTGATGTCTCGCCAATAAAGACAGAAGGAATGTCAATCTTCTTTAAAACCTCAACTGTATTAAAAAAAAGGCAGGAAAATAAAATTGTTATTACATGGACAATCTATGGGTACTCAAGATACAAGAACAGAACATTATGAGATTATCACAACAGGAAGACATAACACAGGGACATATAGACCAATGCACATGCACATCACAGCTTTACTTCATGTAAGTGCTATTATTTTTCCTACACAATTTCTAGGGAATTTATTGCAGGCAGAAAAATCAAGATTCCTAATGGAATAGTGAAAGGGAGCATAAAACCAAAAATTTTGACAAAAGAGGATTGTAAGTTTAACCAGAACAACATTTTTTACTCAGGGAATTGATACAAGTCACATTGCTCCATTGTTTTCCAAAATTTCTGGAAGCTTACATGATTTTGTGATCTGATTCTATAAGTTTTAATAAATCTGTCTTCCCTCCATTTCACCCCAAACATAAACAAACATACTGGAAACAACCGTGGCTAGATGAGGCTGAGAAGAAAATGAACAAGCCCCACACCCTTATTTCAGTCTCAAGAAACTGGATGAACTGTCTTCTTCTCTATTTACCACTGAAGGCAATAATAAATGAAAACTTATTGAAAGATAAATCCCATATTCTAGAAAACCTTGTCCTCCAGCTTCCCTTTATATTGATTTGCCCCCTAATACTTCACATTTAAGGCTCAAAGTAACCTGAGTTTAGTACATATCACAGCAGTTAGGTTCCCTAAGGCACAAGCACACATGGCTGAATGTCACCTCACACTATGAGGTCTGTGCTTGTTGTGGACTTGTTCTACGTTTTGATTACTCACTGAAACCTGAAAATAAGATTCACATGGGTTGAGAATTCATTAAACCCACTTTTACAAAACTGCCTGGGCTACTCAGCTCCCATTTAGTTTGTGAAAGTTCATTCCTAGTTTACTCAATGGCATTTCCACTGGAAAAGGATGTATTTTCCTCTTATTTTGTTGTTCCATGTTGAGCAAGTTCAAAAACTGGACAAAATGAAGAAATGCTACAAAGAAGTTATAACAGAACTATAAACACAAAACAAATACCACAAAACAAACCCAACGTTTTGACTAGATTTCAGGATGCTCTGAACATATTCACCCATGAATCTTAAAATTGGAACAGCTAATAGTTCCAAACAGTAAATGGTGCACTAGTCCCTAAATATTCTTTTTCCAACTGAAAATCTGAAAATAAGTACATGTGATACACTAGAATCCATCTGCCCAGAGGAACAGGAAGATGTACCCAACAGTGCAACAACAAATTGGAATGACTAACATCATGGATGAATTTCATGGTCTTAAGGGTCTTTCCAATCCAAATGGTTCTATGATTCTAAATACTAAAAAGTCATATTTTAAAAGTCTGATTTCCTTCCAAATGAATTTTTTCTACTTTTCCTGTATTTCTACTTAGTTAACAACACATCAGCTACTTTCCACATCAGTAATATAAATTCAGTCCAGAACAGCTGAACTACAATTTGAAGGAAAACCAAAAGAAACATCCAGAGAAGGCACAGGTCAATGTATTTGTTCTTATTCAAACACCTCCTGTTATTAAATTTTAAAAGCAGAAGGATTTCTCTGGGTTTTTTGTTTAGTTTCATTTTGTTTTTTGTTTGTGGTGGTAGCTTTGCTGTTGGGGTTTTGAGGGGTTTTTGGTGGTGCTGCTGTTTCCAGAGGGTGAAATGATTTTCAAACAGGAGAGAAGTGATACCTGTACTTACTGTCGTTGGATCCCATGCTTATGAGGTCATCAGAATCAACATTGTGAACTATAGCTGCCTTGTATCCAGCTCTCTGGGCATTTAAGACCTGTAAGCCACACAAAATACTTATTGGAAGGACTACTGCTTCCAAATACAGTAACCTGTCTGTGCTTTCTGAGACAAGGTACACTGCCACAAAGTTATTAATACGGACGCAATTTGTGTTTACAAAACAAGTGTCACCTTTCAAAGCAAAATCGTATCATTATTCTTACACTCATGTAGTTATGTTATTTTTCTAGAAAACCATTTTAATATCATCTGTAGACAGACTATTTATATGTATTAAAAACAGAATTAAAAGCTTCCTACAGATAGGTAAAAATACTTGATCACAGTTTAAAAGAAAGGCACTAACTTACTTTGGTAATCTAGAAATTACCACTTCATAGCTCATGAAGTCACAAGTAGTATCTTTCTCTTTAGAGATGTGGAATATTTCACCTGAAAGTCCAGGTATCAGAACGGGTATCTCATGGGAAAGTGCAAAATTATAACTGTGGGTATAAAACTGTTAAGATCCTGTGTACCAGCTACATTTCTAATACAGACTCACCTTTTTTAAATGCAAGCAAAGCCCAAGGGCCATGTAAATGGCATTTACTGCAGTGACTATTACTAACAAAAACCTAGCTAACTTACAACTGTTCATCTCGGATATTGCTTTTACTGCACCCACCACAGTATAAACAAACTGATTACAAGCTGAAAAAAGCACTTAGCGCACCTTGAGAAATATTTGGGTTTCATCCCAACAACGCCAATTCTCTCCCCATATTGCTAATGACTGTATTTCAAATAGCAGAACTACGTTATTGGAAAATGCAGAATTCAGACACCTTGAGGAATCACAGTATTAAAAAAAAAAGGTAAATCCATCTAAGATGTCAATATAGAGGCCTGTCTGGGAGTCTGGCCAATACTATATCACCACAAAAAATATCCATAGTGCATACATAAAGAAATAATGAAATAGCTATGTACCTGCACTTGTACTTTTCAACATAAAATAGGAGAGAGAGGACTTTCAATTTTTGTTAAAACATGCATTCTGTCAGTCAAGTAGTTGCTGGGTAATTTAGCTCACATCTCAGCACACATGCCACTTCCTGGCAGAAACTTCAAGGCAAAATGCTGTACTATGCATGCAATTACATAATGCAATATTGCAATAGTATTAACAAGATACTAGAGATGTGGATTTGCTGGCCACAGGCTATGCACATACACATGCTTGCCTTGGAAATGCTGAGCCACTTGCTACTTTGCTCTATGTCTAACTACAAAGGAATGGAAATCCCCTTTTCTATCAATATTATGTGAAATATAAAACACAACCAAAAAATTCTGACATACAGAGCTAATATGACTTAATCCTTAAAGGCCTGACTATGGAAATCCTTCAACAACAATGTGGAAATCTTCCAAATTCAGACCTGTTCCTTTAAACCATGTCTCCAGAAGCAATACTGTCCCATCAGTGTACGGACAACAACTAGACAGAAAGAGGACATGAAACAAAGGTCAAGCAGCCATTTGCCCTCTTTCTCTTCCCACTGAGCCATACGAGGTAGCAGGATCCACAGGACAGACTGTGCCATTCCTGAGTCTGATGTGAAGGCAGATTACGTGAGCACTGAACCTGCCTCTGCAGGTGGCATCTACAGTCTGGGTAGAATTTACATGTTTCAATCACCCTGTAACTGTACCTACCACACAGCAGCAAAAGCAAATACAGCTGAATCTCCTATTAGTTCACGAAAGTCAACAACAAATTGAAGAGCCCTGCTTTCCTTAAGACATCCTTAGCGGCCCCATGTATCAGGTTAATTTTCACAAAAACCATAGCCAAAACTATAATTCTAATTTTGCATTTTTAAAATCATACAATGTTAAGGGTTGGAAGGCACCTTAAGGATCAAGGTGCTGGAGCACGTCCAGAGAAGGGAATGGAGCTAGAGAAGTGGCTGGAGTACAAGGAGCGCCTGAGGCCACGGGGGAGGGCTCAGCCTGGAGAAAAGGAGGTTCAGGGGGGACCTTCTCCCTCTCTACGACTCCAACAGGAGGGCACAGCCAGATGGGGGTCAGGCTCTTCTCCCAGGCAACCACCAATAAGACAAGGGGACATAGTCTTAAACGGTGCCAGTGGAGATTCAGGTTGGACATCAGGAAGAATTTCTTCACAGAAGGGGTGATTAAAATTGGAAGGGGTTGCCCAGGCAAGTGGCAGAGTCATCATCCCTGGAGGTGTTTAAAGAAAGACTGGACATGGCACTCACTGCTTTGCTCTAGTTGACATGGTGGAGTTCAGTCACTGTTCGGTCTTGGCAAGCTTTGCTTCATCTGTCTGGAGATAATAAAAATTCTCCCTCTCCTTCATATCAGTATCTACCCTACTGTTAGCTACAGATATTTTTCTGAAGCACCAGTACTCTGAAACACGGAGGGGGGGAGAGTGGGACAGAAATCACATCTTACCTTGACATCAAAGTTGCACTCCAGCCTTCGGATTAACACAATAAAAGCACCAGAGGAGTTGTCTCTCAGAGGAGGTGGGGCTATAGGCTCACATGCATTCTCTGGTTTGGAATTTATTAGAAATCCCTAGGAAACAGGAGCAGAAACAGAAGCTTCACTCCTCTTTGTCTTAACAAAAGGGTTGGTAGTCAAGTATAAGGAAAGAAAACTACACATTTTCATTCTATAGCTAAACAAATTCTTATTATCAACTCAGTCCTATATCATAGCAAGATTTCTGCTACTTCCCTGACTATGTATTTTGATTCATTAGAATCTTTGTGTCTGTAAAGAATTAGAAAGTTTGAAAGAAAATACAGGTATTTTAATCACGTCATACTCAGACTTTGCAGTGTACTTCAAGAAAATAGAAGACAGTATGTACTACATTAATACAGTGTAACTATTATTCTGAGACATATGGAGACTAATCAAGAAACCAGAAGTACAACAGCCTAAGAAGAACCAACACAAACTTGGGACTCACTAATTAACAACAGAACACAAGCTAAGATCCATGTATGACCCCAGCACGAACCTAGCACACAAAATAGTTGGTTTGCTGTGGTAAGCAAAGACCACTCAACAAGTTACAGCAGAAAGGCTCACAGAAGTAGGAAACTCTGGCAGTATCAACCTTGAAGCAATCTTCGAGTTGTTTTTAGGTGGCTAAGCTTGCTCTCCACCACTGACGATACTGGAGCAGAAACTCTCCTAACACCACATTTTACATCAGCTTCTCTCCCAGGAAGCACGCTCACCTAGGCTGTGGTGGCACAAGTCCCACTGTCAGTGCGGTGCCTCCTCCCCAGTGCTGGAACCACTCCCTGCTGCCATGCACAGCAGTGCCAGCTGCACAGGAAGCACACTGCACAGCACTGCCTGTCCAGGCTCTGAGGGGAGCAGGCTGGCCCTTTTGCCTTTGGTAGAACGGTTAGCTCTCTAGATCACCTGAGAAGGAGCTTCTCGACTAACTAGATTCATAGTTCATTATTAGGATGGTGTTACTTAGTCTCCCCTTTGTTAAGTCTCTTCACAACAGACCAAGATTACCAAACTACAGAAAAATCCAGACTGGACACCTGGAGGAAGCTTTGCCTACCCTTCACATGAAATAGCCCTCTTCAGAAAGTCACTTTCCTGGGCTGTGGGCATGAGGAGCTCAGTGTGACAGAGGCTTTCGGACGCTAATGCAACAGAACAGCAATTGGCAGAGGAAAATCCTACCAGACTTGCAAATTATTGCCAGAAATAGCCAGAAAATCAGATAAGTAGTGTCTTTTACGCAAATAAAGATCATGAGAACTTGCACTGCTGTGGGCTCAAGAAATCATTGCTACAAGTCTAGACATATCCTTAAGCTCTCAGTTTTCACTGACAGCTTTAGAGATATCACCACCTGTTTAGTAATGATATAATAAATATATCATACATATTAATGTGCATATTAGCTGTCAGTTTAAATATATAAAATATACTTTTTTTTATATACAGTTTATGTACACAAGCATAATACACTTAAAAACATATGACATAGTATATATACAGTGTGTATATATATAGATGAACTGTCAGTTTAGATATACTTTTAATTCTTTATATATAATCTCACACTTTAAATATATAAATATATGTTATTCATAAAGTTTAACCTACAGCAGAGACAAGAAATTTTGTTTTGAAAAATTTATTTTTGTAAGAATATCACTTTTGGCAGAGAAGCTGCACCAGCAATCTTGTTCTTTGCCAAGTTTGTGGTGACAGGCACAACACTATGAAGTCTGTAACAATGAAAAGCAATAACCACTGAAACATTACACTGATTAGCTGACAGCCAAATGTAGGTCAGTAATGTTCCCCGATTCCTACTGCACACACTGCTCACTGTGCGTGGCTCCATGCAAAGCCTTCTCTCAGCTTTACCCAGACGGGCCCTGAAGGAACCCAGGGTGCTGCACAGAGAGGTTTCACACAAATCACAAAGCACCACACCACACATCAAGAAATGCAGCCACAGAAGCAAACGACCAGCTATGACTGGACTCCCTTGTCTTTAATTGAGGAGCTATTTAATTAAGCAGAATCTACATTTATGCTTTGGCACCAAATTACTGTAGAATCTAACAGATTGTGTTTTACAACTTGCATACTAATTAATATTAATCGCAGGCACTGAAAGAGTACACTATTTTCATCCTATTGCAAGAAATATCAGCATTTTTTTTTAAGTAATTAAAACATTAATCCAAAGAAAAAAGTTTTAGGATAATATTCAGGACCAAAACTTTATCACAGGTGATGACATCTACCTTAATTAAGATACAGCTGTCTAACAGTTAAAAAGGTCAGAATCAAAGCTTCTTATATCTATCTTTGATGTATTAAATTGGCTCACTACTTGGGTAAATCACTTAATCACCCTCTGTTTCTCAATATAGTCAGTAAACAACCAGACAGCTCTAACACACCTTCCCCCCACGATTACAGCCACTGGGCATGGAAACGAAGCCTGCTTGAAGGGAATTGCAGAGGAATTCCTGAAGCACTTTATTCCCCTTTGGGACTAAAAGGGCAACATTGAAATAAAGAGTGATCCACCCTTTTACGTTAAAGCCAGCTTAATTTCTTTTTTTTTTGCATGGTGGTTATTCTCAACACTGCAACATCAACAATGCTGCAGAGCCAGTTTTTGGGGCCATACAGGCTAAAGACAGAAGTAACAGGCAAGCAACTCTCTGCCTTCATGGGCTATTCACAGTCTCCATAGGAGTGTACATGACAAAAATTCCCCTTCTCCAGAACTTGGAAGGTGGTCTGCCTAAATTTTAGTGTAAGAATTCTAAGCTGTAAAAGCATACACATCTCAGTCATAAACCCTCAAACACTTATCTGTTTAAAGGGGACAGGAAGACAAATAAATCACTGCCACGGGACTGACTCCATATAGCCACTTCCACAGTAAAAAAAAAAGCAAGGAAGCTTGAACTTCCCACAAGCCCTGAACTGCCTGGACAGGCAGACACAATGTCCTTTCTCGCAGGCAAGTGTTTCAATTGCAGGAATGGAACAGAAAATGCATTTTATCCAAAATGAACAAATTTACTGACACCGACTACACAAATGTGACTCTAAAGGAAACAAACAGTTCCTGTCACTACAGAGCACCTCACATCAGGCAGCCTGAAAGAGGAAGTGTGGCCCTTGGTGCTAAACAGCACACCAAAAAGCATCAGCTCCATAATCTCAGCAACAAACTACCTCAGAGAATGTGAAGACTAGAACTGAACTGGATGTTCATCTGGCTTCTAAGTGCTTTTCTAAGCAGTAGGGCTATGACTCCAGTTCACAGCATTAATATTACTGTATGTAATTTATTTTTAAATCATTTACTTTCTACCTCCTCTATCTTATTTTACACAGATAAAAGGAATAAAAGCCCTCGCAACAGTTACTGACTACTGCCACCAGAGGGTCTGGGCAGCTACTACCTTAGCAGAAGCCAGAAAGAGCAGAATGTGCTTTATCACTGCTGTCTAAGGAACATGTATTTATTTAACCTCTCACAGTTCCTTCCCATTTTACTTTCAATTTAACCTCTCTTCTATTAATTTCACTCAGCTCACCTACACCCACTGTGTTCCAAGTGAGTGTACTGACCACACAAGAGACATGAAAAGTAATTATCCTGCTGTACAAAACATTTTTGCTGCTGTATTTCGGACGACATCAGGTTTTCAGATTTTTTAATCCAGTGCAAAATAACGATAAAGCCCAACCTGTATTGCCACAGCCACCTTGGACAGTTTTTGCATGTTAATAATTTTGCATAAAGTCAGTATAGTTTTTTCCTTTCTAGTTCCATTAGCATTCGCAAACCTTTACATCTTACTTCTTTCTTCTCTAATACTAGGTGCATTTTACAATTTCATACGGTATAGTATTTACATGCCTTTTCATTTTTACATATCAATGAAAACAGGATTAACAAAATTTAAAAAGTAAACTAAAAAATATTAACATTCTCTAGTGCCTTCTCTTAGTAGTATTACGAACAATTTTCCAGTCATGGCCCAGCATCCTATGCCAACATGATGCTGTTTCAAGAAGTAAAGAAACTCTAACAGGTAAGTAACAAAAACATATTTGCGTATCTGCATTTTCCCCACTTACTGATACAGAGCAAAATAAAAGAGCTCGAGTGCAACCCCTGCTTGAAGGGGCACTGGGAGAACGGGGCAGCCATGTCACCTGCCCTGGGGTGCAGACTGCAGCTGGAATGCAGCTGTGCAAGGAGAGGTGCGGGCGCACCCGCGATCCCCCAGCGCTGGGCACTGCCCGGCACCACGGCAGCGCTGCAGCCCTGAGCTTCTCCCTTCTGCTGCTTGACAAATGCAACCAGGGCAGCACAGTGACAACAGCTGGACCTTCCCAAAAACTGGGCTAGAATTGCTTCACACAGCACACTTGCTGTGGGCCACATGCAAGGAAATCATCTCTCTTGCCTTGCCACCCTTCACAATGTGAAAGGGCTTGCCAACATACAACCATATGGAGACAATGAATCTTCCAAATATGCTTTTTAAAAAATTATATCCAGACAAAATTAAGTCTGGCATCTGCTGATTCCAGTGCAAGGTAACTGATATCATGTATCAGTATTGCCATCAAAACAGAGAAAACAGTGGTCTACTAGATTTACCTTAGTTTTCCATGATTTACTTATTTTTAATTTATTTCTTAAAAATTTTGAGCAAATTCTCCCTTAAGCAGACAAAGATTACCAAAATTCTCTTCTTAGGAGAAGAATCTACCTATTCACAGGCAACATCAGATCCCTTGTACATTTGTTTTGTTTGAGCAGTTGATTAATCATTTCTGTCTTTATTTTTCCTGGGTACAACATTCCTTTAATTTTTATCTTTTTTTAGTGTACAAAGGAAATGTTCGGCAGATACAATTCACTCTATTTATAATCAACATTTAAATTCAATCTAGCACATCCCATACAAATCTGTCATTATCTCAAACCCTTTGTGCCCCACACTGACTAGCAAAAAAGCATTGAAGGGGTTTAACCCCATCCAGCCCCCAAGCCCTGCCCAGCCGCTCACTCACTCCCCCACCAGCAGGATCAGGGAGAGAAGTGGAAGGGAAAAAGCTGGAGAAACGTGGGATGAGATAAAGACAGTTCATCAGGAAATGCAAAAGCCACACACACAAGCAAAGGAGCACAAGGAATGAATTCACTGCTTCCCACAGGCAGGCAGGTGTTCAGCCACCTCCAGGAGAGCAGGGCCCCATCACACACAACGGTGACTTGGGAAGACAAACACCATCACTCCAAATGTGCCCCCTCTTTCTCTTTCTTCCTCCCACTTTATATACTGAGCATGATTTCATATGGTCTGGAATATCCCTCTGGTCACTCTGGGTCCCCTGTCCTGGCTGTGTCTTCTCCCAGCCTCCCGTGCAGCCCCAGCTTCCTCACCAGCGTGGCAGTAGGAGGAACAGAAAAGGCCTTGGCTCTGTGCTGGCACTGCTCAGCAAGAACAGAAACATCTCTGTGTTATCAACCTTGTGTTCAGCACAAATCCAAAACATAGCTCCATACTGGACACTGAAAAGAAAATTAACTCTACCCCAGCTGAAACCAGCATAATATATAATGATTTTTTTTTTTACCTTCAAGCCTTCTGCTGGCAGTCTGTAACCAAATCTAGCAGGTAGATCATCAAAAGTCTGGGTTCCATTTTCAAGGTTATACTAAGAGAAACAAATTTGTAAAAAAAATCAGGTTTGCAAGAAGACAGAGATAGTTAACAAGTATAAACTACAATAAACAACACTGTGTATTTTTTCAGATTAAAATATTTATCAGACATAGGACATCTTGTGACCATCTCACTGAAATCACAAAATTGCATATTTCACCTATCTTCTGCTCACACGGTAACATCATTCTTTTCTTATCTAGCTGTCAAAACAAGAAAGTAAGTAATAGATATTTTGTGGAACTATTCATATGGTAAATCTTTCTTTCTACTGTCTAAAATTCAGATAACCATCCTAAGTGCAGAATAGAAACTACAAACAAACCAAAAAAAGCAAAAATCTGAAGAGGAGGGACTCTTCAGCAAAGATCTGAAGAGTGTGGATGTTGAGTTTTCATTGGAGGAGGGCGGGGGGGGAGGGTTTGCCCTGAATTCGTTTGTGTACAGGGAAGAATAGCTTTTAACAGGTGCTTTACCGTAGACAAAGAATAGTCTCCATATGCCTTCCCAGTTCTCCGACACAGTTGGATTAGTAGCTGAAAAGTATCTCTATCATTTTCTTTTGTAATAACTATGAACTTTCATTTTAAAACAGTGGAATACTGTAAAAGATCTACAATCTGTGGAAGCTTTGTTTCCCCTTTCTTTGTTCATCTTCTGTCTCCCTAACATGCCTGACCAACACAGAATTCATACAGAAGAAAGTGCTAAGTCTATGTATACTACATTTTTTTCATTACAAAAAGGTGTTTCCTGCAAAAGTTGTGAACTCTACAGTCAACTGACTTGAATGTGCATCAGTTGTTTTATTAAACAGCTGAGTCAAAAATGTTTGTCTATACACGGTATCACCCAACTGCCACACAGAACAGCCAAACTGGGATCACACTTGCTTCAGAGGGATGTTTCCTACCAGCCAGGTTTACATGGGGAGCTCAAACTGTAGTGTTCAGAGAAAAAAACCCTGCCAGGATTTATCTGAAGTCTTCCAAAGGAGCAACATCTTGAAGGAACTTTCTTCCCACAGACTTTGAGGGGAATGAGGAAGGAATAGAGCCAAATTTCAAGGAAGCTTCCTTGTTCTGTGTAACCAATGTGCTTCACACAATCCCTCCTCCCCACCTTCCACCAGAGAGCCCCAGTGCACCACCTTTTTCTATCCACCTTCTTCAAAACGTCCTTCCTTGTGCTACTGTCAGTTTTCCGCGGAATCAGTCAGCAAGCCCCAGCTTAAGCCAGGAGTCAGAGACAAACCTGTTTGTTCTTATCCCTTTTTTTACAATATAACCGATCCTGTCTCACATGCACGTAACAGCACTTTACACAGACATTATCCTTTGAGGCTGCAACTATATGAGAACATAAAAGCATAAAAACACTTTTAAGTTAGAAGGGAAAAGAAGAATTTCTTTCCTTGGAAACCCAAAACTTTGGCCAGAGTTTTGCTAACAAATGGGTAATCGTTAAACTGTGGAATCTCTCAAGATTGTATATTATCTGTATGCCAGCAATTCCACATGACACAGTGCAAACAGTCCCTCTTCTGAGCATCTCAAGCATTCCACCGGCATCTCTGCACAGTAGTTTAGTATCTAGTTCATCTCTTCATTTCTTACTTCAAGATATTTGGAGTATCTTGAACTTCAAACATCCAAGAATAAATGACACTTCATTTTTAATTTGAAATTATTTTAGAATACTGCACACAAAAGCTTAAATAGAAAAAAACAAACTAAACTTCCAAAATGCCTTTTTTTTTCTTTTTTGAGATTTGGCTAGGTTGTTTGGTTTTTTTGCTTTAAATAAGTTTTCTAAGAGAGGATGAAGCAAGAATGAAAGTTAGGTTTTTATGAAAAGAGGAAGCATGGGCTTGATGACAGAGGAAAGGGGAAATCACATTTACAGTAGCAGGACACTTTAAAATTTCACAATAAAATGGTGATGTTCATGCCAGAATAAAGCAATTCTCTATCTTCTTGTTTCTTTACGTTTTTTCTACAAAAAGTATTTATAGAAAAGCAACAACCTTAAGATCCAAATAACATACTTTCATATTCATCAACTCCACATTACCACAAACTTTTAACTATTTTTATTTTAAAATTTGTCTCCAACAGTTTGTCACTCTGTTCTTCCAAACTGATATGACATTAATAACTCTTCTGCATATAACTGGAGTCAGCAGAGAACACAGAGCCTACAGTTATTAGGTTTAATTATTTCAGTAGCTTAAGGTCTATCCTACAAACACATTTATAACTTCCTCCTTAAAATGTCCCAATATATCAAATTGGTAATAAATAGCACAGCAACAGTTCTTGCCACTGATTTATGTTCATTATACTGTTTATTAACCTGATAACTTCAAATTCTACACACCCAAAAAATTATTTTTCTTACTGACAGCAGATACTTCCAGCTATTTAAAAATTACATCTAGGTTTAATATACACAAAAAACCTTACTGACAAGACCTCCAGCACACAAATAAATTATATTAGCCATAGATTATTTTATTTATTTATTTCCCAGTAACCTTACAAAATGGCATCCCTCACCAAAACTTGAATTGCTGTCTAAACCAAAGCATGGAATTCTTTTAACAGGATTATAACATGCTACAGGACATCTCGTCAGAGCGGAACTCTGTAACTGACTAAGGGAATTAGGTGCTTTCACTGTCATGCTGCCTGAGCGCCTATCATCTGTAAACTCATTTGAAAATGTACAGTTTATTTTTTATTGAAGTAAACTGTTAAGGCAATTCCATTCCAACCTGCTATGACATTTACTGTATTAGTGGATTCATTAATAAAATAGCTGAAAAGAAGATTCAATTCTATAGAGGGTTCATCCACATAGAAAAACATTATTATACTTACAGCTAAAATATCTGCCTCCACAGGTAAAAGATTCAGGAACGCAAATAACTGCACAGTCACAATAGTGTATATCTGAGTGGCAGACAACATCAGCATTCCTATTGACAACAGCATATTTTATTCAAAACCTGCAAGAAAAGAATCAGAGTCAAGGCACATAGCAAATACTTTCCTGTGTCATTTTACAGGCCATTTAACTCTTGATCAGTTAAAACTCTTCTGCCAAAGAAGTATGCAAAATGTTATTCAACACATACTTTTGAAAAACAAGTAATCTTAAAGTTGTATGACTATTTTAGAAGTTCCTTTTGCTAGAAGCATGTAACTTCCATGGGAGGGACTGCATGCATAAACCACAAAAATTCAAAGAGCAACACTCCAAAAAGCTTTAGGAACCACAAAGCAACGCAAAGGGTACAAAGGAATGAACATTCACATTATATTAATCATCCTGAGACACTTTTCATTTTAAACTTCCCTTCTTCCAGCATAAATCCAAATCAGCAAAATTCCTCATGTACCTGGAGTAATTCCACTAAAAGCACTTACCCTAAATATACACTTGCAAAAACAATGGGATACCAACTTGTAACAAGAACTCAGAGATGCTCCAATGTGACACATGCTCTGGTCAGCAGCTCTCGTCTCCTGGAAAGCATATGCATTTCTGAGAACTTTAAAAACAAGTGACATGACCATTATGCAAAGTTTGCTTAGGTGCACTTCCTGAGCTCATGACTTTAGAAGGAAGTCAATTCCGCTTTGCTAATAAGCATGCATCAAAACCTGCAGCAAAAACCAAGAGCTGGTGTCTAGAAATGAAGGGGCTTGCTCTGTAACAGAACCTCTTCTTTAAAACTGCTCTCATCATTCATCAGGAAAAAAAAGTGGGGAGGAAGAAAACAGAACATTTTATATTTTTCTTTTGCCCAAGAATTTTTTAAAATGTATTAAAAAAATGAAGGGCCTGACTGCCTTCCTTCTTGTATGAGCAATGACACTGCACTCTTACTTAAGTCATTGAAAGTAATGAATACCCTCAAAACAAAATCCCAAGAAAGAAACAAAACAAGAACAAGAAAAAGGACCCCAAACATTTGCATTAACAGAACTTTGAATTCCTCCTCACCTTTAACACATGCATTAGCTAGAATGGTAACAGATTTCATTCCATTATCTCTCGTAACAAAAACTGTCCAGTTAGGGTTAGGGTCATACAGGTATTTGAAATCACAGAATTTGGCCCATCAAATACAACACAAATGTTATAAAGATATAATATTTGAATTCTGAGCATTTCTATTCTTTCCTGCACAGACAAAATCTAACACAACATAATAAAGTACAGTACTGCTGTGAGTTACTTTCCACTTCTCTTCCACACAGTTGTTCTTCTGGCTTCAATCAGAGTCCAAATCTAGGCCACCAATATGAGTCATGATGAAATGTCATTTCTGTGACTGATAAAGGCTGTTCTTTAGGACCACAGAATTTATCAGATGTCTGTGAAAGACCAACTTCCTCCACACTTGCTATAGGACCTGCAAACCTATGCTCTCACAATCCACGAACAACACGGTGCAAACCTGCAACATGCACTCAGTGTCATGCTTACCACAGTAAGTAATGGTACAGTAAGAAATTACCACAGTAAGAAATTTCTGCAAAGCTTTCATCTCAAATACTCAATACCATGTGCCCATGGGCATTTCGACCAACGTGGAGCTTTCGGCTTGTAACAAAGCACAAGGAAATTTCATTGTCTACACTCAGAGGGAGGCAACAATTCCACTGGCAAAACTGTAAAGTCAAGAACCCAAAAACAGTTGCAGCAGTGGGTGAGGGAGTGAGAGTTAGCCTTGATTTGAGCTGTTGAGAAAGGCACTATGAACTGGAGGAATGGTTAGCTGACAGAGGGATTGAGGCTTCCAGAGAGGAAATTTGTGGAGCTGGGAAAGAATCCTGGCCCCAAACTTCTCCCTCATTTCCCATGTAGAGGGTCCTGTCCTGTCAGGTGTTCACAAAATACTTCCATGTCTCTCTTCTAAAAAAAATTAAACCACCGTTTCTTCTTTCCTACACCTTTACTTTAGCCTTTCTTTTACCCAGGTGTCATATTCTATCATCTTTATTTCATTAAAGCAGAACTCCTACCAACACAGTTTCACCAAACTGCCAGTTTGAGATGTTTTGAATCATTTATTAACAGCCCTTCCATCTACAGAGCTCTAGAGACAACAATTACTGTTCATCTCTGTGTCATACTCCTACAACCTACCCATCCTACTAAGTTGAGTTGGACAGATACAGCAACACAAGCTCAGAGAGAAAAAGACTTGGTGGGATTCTGCAGTGTGCACCACCTGGATAGATAACCACCTTTGTCTGCTGGACACAGTCCTAAAAGAGAATGACAGAGAACTTTTTCACAAAGAAAGTTTATTCCAAACAAAACTACTAATTGATGTATACATTTTAGTGCTTAAACAAATACTTTTTTTGTTTTCTTTGAAAAGGACTATCTATCTAAACAACAAAATCTCCTTAGGATAATTTTCCATTGCTATTCCATGCTCTACCTCAGCCCCCTCCCAATTAGCCTTTTGCTTCCTGCCTTGGCACAGAGTAGGAGAGGTGCGTATTCCCTAACCATCATTGACTCCCAGAAACTCCCTGGAATCAGGAACAGCCCCATGAGAGTGGTGGCAGTCACTGTGATAGACCAGCAGCCAGGAGGAGCCTCCAGCTGAGCTCTCACTTCTAAAGGCCACAGAGGAGGGCCTCTTCCCCCCCATGTCACCACTGACAGTCCCTGTCCGTGCTGCTGCTACAGGCACACTCCAGTCTGGGGACACACAGGAACCAGCTGAACAGAGCAACTGCAGATTCCTCCCAGGCTTAGCTACAGCATCACTGTGGGCAAGCGACCTCTTAAGAGCACAGAACGCACAAAGTATCTTACTCCCTTTATAAAAACTCGCACCTAAACACAACCAAGCTAGAAAAGACAACATTCAGAATTTAAATATACATAACCCGGTACACCTCGTACACCCAAGTACAAGACAAGCAGCAATGAAGTGCTATAGTCAGCAGGAAATCTAACCACTTTCACTGCTGAATGTAAGACAATTGTTTGGTCCACAGATGTTCAACCAAGTCTCTCTAGAGATTCTTCCAGTCTCAAAGTAAGAAATTACTGCAAATTACATAAAACAGTTGCAATACAAAACAACAGAAACACACTGTGTCCAACACAACTATAAGAATTAAAATAATTAACAGACAAATTTTTAATGTGGACAGTATCTGCTTAATAATATAATTACCAGAACATCTGGATCTCCTCTAACTTCTTTTATTGGAGAAATTAAAAGTACTTCACAAACAACTAAACTCAGTTAGATCCTCCAAAACATTGGCTGAAACAGTATTTTGTCAAAAACCTTCAAATTGTGGCTTCTTAATAAATGATTCCATGTGAATTTGTTTTCATTTGACTGTAGATATTTCTTCTGAAGACTGTCTGTTGACTGAACAGAGACATCACAGCCAACACTACTACCTTCCTTTTCAGAACCAAGAAACCCAAGAATTCCTGTCTTTCTGACCTATCCTTCACAGGTTCTTCAAGCAAAAAGCAATGCCCCATAATGTGAGGCTCTCACCATTGATTAAAGCAAATACCAGAGATTTAGATTTGACTTAAACTTACATGAAGATAATTAGCTATTTGGAGGAAACAGCCGAGTTCTCATGACTCTGACTTGGTCACAATGGCTGTACGATGCTTTGTGAAGCCTGTGACTGGCTCAAGGAACTGGTTACACTCACAGGAAATGGGAGCAAGTTACAGAATCAATGAATTTTTATTACTAAATGAAAATTTATCACCTTCTCTCATCAGCCTGCCCTAAAAAGAGGATATCAGTGAAACTGGAAGGATAAAAGAAACCCTGTTTCAAAAATACTATTTTTACTATGACAGAAGTAACAATACACTTGAAGCTACCGCAGCACTTCAACCAACGCAGTAAATTCAGCACAGAGGAAAGCATTAAAAGAGCACTGAGCAAGGCTGGAAAATACCAGAATTAAAGTGGTCTGTGCAAACAACATGTGTACACAGTGCAGTCTTCCCTGTCAAAGTCACATACACACAAGTTCTTCTGGGCTCAGGATCTGCTGCCTCAAACACTAGACAAAAGGTCTTACAATTCCTGAAATTCTGTGTCTCTTTGGAAAGCATGCCCCTCCCAGCTGAGGGAGGCAGCTTAGAGCACAAAGAAATGCAGGTGTATGGAATTAAGGGCTACACTGTAAACCACCCAAAAGAAGTTAAATCTAACTCTGCAGTAACCTTCAGCACTTTATACCTGGTTTTCCAGTGTGTATAGACAAAGTTGTCCTTAAATAACTTTGAGCATTTTTTCCCACTCTCCATGGTACAACTCACAAACCAAACTGAGCCTGAGGTGCTGCATCCTGCTGCAGAAACGAGGAGGGGAAAATGTGGGGTGTGCTGGACCACAGCATAGCTACAAGCAGCAAGACACCCCTGAAGTAAACACACTAAGCACACCTAAGATAGAGGTCACAAAGAAACTACACGGCTTGCGACACAGACAAGGACTTTCGGGGCTTTTGGCAAACAGTCACAAATCAGGCTTCACAAACTACACATAAACATGAAATTTTCAGACATTTGTATCTCAATCAACTCAAAACATGTTTCAGAGCAGAAGACAACACAAAGCTATTCCATGTCCACATGGTTATGTTCATGATTCAACTCTTTCAATAAAACAGCTCTTCTCTCTCCCATTTGTGAAAAAAGTAACTTGTACATCTGTATTAAACGAACTTAAATTCTATTATTTTAAACGCAAATAAGATTATAATTCTCATACCAATCACAAAAATCACACGCACACAGAAAAACTTTGTGACAACATTCCCAGTATTTTGGTAGAGCTGCACCTTCCAAAATTTCGTAAGTAGAAGATGAACGAAAGCTACGCAGCTAATAACAGTAACTCTCATTCACATCCTCTAATCCCCCGACTTTTTGCAATTTTGATGCCATCACATCATTACCGACGAAAATCTCCACCTCAGACCTACCACAAAATTACACATTGGCGGACGCTAAGTAAGATCAGCATTCACATATGTTAGGATAAACGATTCCTGACAGTTAATTTTAACGTTTTCACCAAGAAATTGGGTCTCAGCCAGCCAGACTCCACACTACTCGTGACCCTGCAAGCCCAACCAGCACCTCGGTGCACAGCCAGCCTCAGGAATCCCACACCGGGCAGAGACGAAACGCCCGGACAGAGGTCGAGCTTTCAGCGGGCCAGGAGCGACGCTCGGAGAGCGCTCCAGTGGTCTCTGCTCCGCTTTGTTCACCTCTCTCCCACAGTCCCGGGCAGCGCCGGGGGTCCAGCCCCGGATGGGCCTAAGCCGCCCACAAGACGGGCCCCGCCTCGCCACTCCGCGGGTGGAGGCAAATAAGCGCTGCGCAATAAAGGGCTAGGCCCGAAAGTGCTCGGCCGCCGCACAGGCGGAGCGCCCGGGGAGCCCGGCAGCCGCACCCGGGTGCTCACCTGCGGCCCGGGGGGCCCGCCCCGCGCTCACCTGCGGCC
>VZRZ01003271.1:356289-368489 GCA_013398175.1 Climacteris rufus
GGGGGACCGGGCCGGGGCCGGAGGCAGCGGGGAGGCCGGGCCGGGCCGGGCCGTGGGGGGACCGGGCCGGGGCCGGGGGGACCGGGCCGGCCCCTAGCAATTTCGCGGCAGGAGGGAGGGAACGCGGTGGGCTCTGCGCAGGCTCCGAAGGATCCCCGAGCCCCCGGTGCAGGGCGGTGCGGGGCCGAAGGAACGGGCCGTTGGCACGGAGCTCCAGCACCGCGGGGATCGGTGCTTCGTGCCCCGTGTTGGCCGGGCTACGGAGATCTCCTCACCGACACAAACCCTTCTCTGCGCCATGCCATAAGAAATTGATTTGTGTTTTTCTTAGATTTTTGCTTTTGTTGGTTTGGTTTGTGGGGGTCTCGAACACGCTGTACATTATTATTTGTAGGGTCTGAAACCCTCTTTTTTTTTCCTAAACATGTTTTGCACGTTAAGTGTGCAGCTTTGAGTCTCTTTGCTGTGGCAGTTAACAAGTAAAAGGCATTTTGTGCTTTCTTTTAAGGAAAGCTGAACATTGACGTTGACACCATTCAGCATGGTGTAGAAGGACTGGTTTATCTTCTTACCGAGAGTTCCAAGCTTATGGCAAGTATATCTTTTTGTAAGGAATTCGGGGATACACTCGAGATGTCTTCTGAATGCTTAGACCTCTGAAAATACTGGTGAATGGGGAAAATACAGCTCAAAACTTTGATGACGTGTATTAATTTCAGAAAAAGGTGTCTCATGCTGTTGTCTTATTGAAACACTGCATCTGCATATATGACTCTGAAATTTGTATTCAGTATCTGAAGCTAACACTTGACGTTTTAATAGTGTGATTTACTCCATGTAAAGAAGCTTACTTCAGGATTAAACTCTAAATAACAAAACTCAAGTGAAGATTTTGTTGTTCAGCTACTGTACAGGATGTGGGCTAGACTAACCCCCTATTCAGCATTCCTTGTCTTTGTCCAGCGTGGTGGGTTTGAGAGCTTTTTCAGCTCTTGGCATCAAAAGTTTGAGTGGTTGTAAGCAGATACTAAAAGATTAGTAGCTGGACAATTGCTGTTTCTGTTGGAAAGACTTGTAACTGTTGAGAGAGTAGAATACTTGAGCAATGACTACATGGAGAAGGGATACTGAGACAAGGAGTGCCAGATTAAACTCAGGCAAGTGTTGCTTCCAAGAGCAGGTGGGGAGGGGATGGAAATGGTGCAGAGCCTTTCCTTGAAACAAGGGGACTTGACTAACAGGTTACAGTGTACTGTGGTGGAATGTGATTGCTTACAGAATGTGTTTGTGGGGTGGTGCATTGGAGAGACAATGGCATTTTCTGTGGAGTCAGTAACAGCTTCCCCAGTGCTGGGCCAGGCTGCTGCAGTCAGCATCAAGGCTGTGCCCTGTGGGGCTTCTCTTGCCCTCGGGACAGCAGCCTGAGCGTTGTGCCTGGTGCTGCTCATGCGCAGGTCACTGCTGGGTGTTTGTGGTCTGCTCATCACCCTCATAAATAGATTTAGGCAGCACATCCTGCCTTGTGGTACAGCTTGGGCACTCCCTCATGATGTGTTTTGCTCTTTGATGCAAAGGCTTATATGTGAGAGGGTTGAATGTTCTTCTTTAAAAAAACCTGTTCCTGAATGTCATGCAAATCTGCAGTAATACATCAACATCTGTGAATCGTTTAAAATGCAGTGTAGAATTTTACTTGGACATTCCTGCAGGAAAATAACTGCACCATAGCATATGTGATGTTTAGTTACAGTTATACTTAGTTTTCAAGAAATTATGATGGTTACACAGCTCCATATTAAGGCCTGAATCGTTATTTCTAGATTTCTGAGGTTGACTTCCAAGATTCCGTTCATGTTCTGGGGTTCTCAGATGAATTGAACAAATCCTTGCTCCAGCTGTACCTTGATAACAGGAAGGAGATCAGGAGCATTCTTGGAGAGCTGGCACCAAGGCTTCCCAGCTACCACAGTCTGGAGTGGAGACTAGATGTGCAGGTGACTTCCCTGATCTCTTTAGTATACAATATTTTACTTCACATTTTTTTAACTTAATAAAAACCTGCTAAGCAATGTAAAAATAATGGAGGGAGCAGTATTTCATGTATTTAAATCTGACATGACTTTGTTAGTGCCCCACAACAGCCAGTTGCGAGATAAAGAGGATATGCAATGATGCCAAGTACTTGTTGTCTGATGAAAATCGAATTCATGACTCCATTGGTGTTTTTAAAATATTAACATAAACTAAATATAGTTGGTCTTGATTACTACCTAATTTTCAGAAACATTATGAAAGCACTGATTAAAGTGGATTAGTATTCCTTAATTATAAAACTCGCTACTAGCTTGTGTGTATCTTTACTGTGGAGGAAAAGGGTTTCTGAAGAGTCCTTCAGGCAGGTTCTGCAAACCCGATGGGAACATTGATAACCATGATCGTTTCCCCGTTCCCCTCCTGCCCTGCAGCTTGCAAGCAGAACTTTGAGACAACAGATCAAGCCTGCTGTGACTATGAAGCTACATCTTAACCAAAATGAAGATCCCACTGCACAGGTGTTGCAAACTGACCCTGCTACCCTTCTCCACCTGATCCAACAACTGGAGCAGGCCTTGGGGGAGATGAAAATGAACCACTGCAGAAGAATAGTGCGCAACATGAAATAGCCTTAATTCCTCTCTGCTCTCTTACTAAGCAGTTTGTGAAACAACTCAAAACAGTGCTCACAAATGCATTTTGTGGAAAAATAAACATCTGGATCAGATGAACTGCTTTCCTGTGCCAGGATCTTGAGCCAGTAGTTACAGGCTGAATGTCCTCGGCTGCCAGCTTTGCACATCTGCCCTACAGAAGATGTGTAATTGGGTTTGCTTTACTTGCAAATGTAGGCATTCAGTATGCTATGCCGAGAATTTCTTTAGCTCTAAACTAGTATAGTTCAGCTTGAGCTTTCCTACATTAAGTAGAATGCTTAATGTTCTATGAAGCTGTACATTTATTGTTACATTTATCAAGTAATTTTTGCCTTTTTGGTTCTGTTTTGAACATTTTTTTTAAACTCCTGCACTGGGTGGGAACAATAATGGACATGAAGGTTTCTCCCACTTTGACTCAGGTGTGTAAGAACCCATGTGGGACTGCTACCCTTTTGTGAGGATTCTGTCAGCGTGGGGCTGGTGTGGTGCTACACTGCTGCTCTGCCCTGCTCAGGTGTTGCTGAGCTGTCGCTCCCATTGGCAGAGCCTGCCGTGACCGACCCCATGAGGCAGCCAAGGCTTTCTGCAGGCCACTGGGCTGGCAAGCTGGTTATACATGAAGGTGGTCTGAAAATCTGCAAAAGCGAAGTCATGGGGGAAGAGGCAGGTTAAGAATAGCATTAACTTCTACTAACTCTGGTCTTAGTGCTGTGATCACAGAATCACAGAATAAACTAGGTTGGAGATGCCACAGTTTGTGTTCCCCTGTTTGAATAGTACTCGTAAAGGCAAGATCAGCTAATGCAACAGAAATTACGCTTTTCCATTGTTAAGAAAAATGTCTGATATTCATTATGTCAAAAGTCACTTTTCAGTTGTGTCCTAATGCAGTATTTTGCAGCTTTTGTGAGTATAATTAAATAGTTTTACTAATCAATGCTTTAGTGTCACTACTGTGTGTGCGCCACAGCATACAGATTCTGGCAATAACTGTATTTACTGTCTTTCATGGCAATGCCATAAACTCTCTTTATTGTGTTTTTACATTCACAAATGCATTCTTTCTGTTTTGAATTTTTGTACCTCTGAGAGGTACTATTTCAAATGAAGTGCTTTAAGAAAAGTCAGTTCTCTAGAACATGAACTTTCCTATTCTCCAGTTGCTGTGTGCAGCGTGGTGATGGTGTAAACAAACTAAAGTTTATCTCCTATACGTGAATCAGCAATGTGTTTCTTTTACTATCCATATGTGGCAACCTTTTTCATAGAATTGGCTTCATATTTACTACTTGGTAATTAAATGTGATCAAAGGTTACTACTCAGGATTTTTGATTAGTGTTTTTTATGTAATTGACCTCTGTTTTCAGGTGAAACACAAGAACAGCCGATGCGTGGGTGAGTGGTTTCCCTCATTCCGTCACTCCTCACTACAGCCATAGCCTGGAACTCAGGGCAGCAAAACAGAAGTTGTAGATACAAATCCTAGAAGCTTTTTGTGTCGTCTCACTACTGCCTGATGAACCTGAACGTATTTACCGTTTTGTCTCTTAAACTTTGTAAAAAATCCAGCTCCTATAGAGCTGATTGGCAGTCTACACATGGATCATGTTGTCAAGCAAATGCTAGCTGAGAAGGAGGGAATTTCCCTTGGGGATTCTGACTGAAATGGCTAGTTGAAAGCAGATGCTGACAATGCAGAATGTCACTGGAGAGCCTGCATGTTTCTTTGTGCAGTGTGTTGCAATAGTGTGGAAGGAAAAGCTACAACACAATGGTTTTGTTCTCTTTACAAAATATTACTTCAACTGAGGATGCTCAAAGTTAAACTTTGAAGCTGGGTGAAACTGAGAGAAACTCAAACTCTGGCAGTGATCCACGAACAGACTCAAGGAGCGAGGGATGGAGAATGATCCCTTACACCAAGTGTGTTACTTTGGAATTGTACCTTTCAGTTTGTTCTGGGGGAAGTACTGAGCCTGGAAAAGCCACTGCTCGGCAGCAGAATTGGGCTTAATTACTGGAAAGGCAGATTTGCTTTGAAAAGGTGTCTATGTCAGTATCTTTAATGTGTCTCCTCTAATTCATTTGCACTTGCTTTATAGAAACCCTCGAACAAGACAAGGAGATTACAAAGCATTCTTCACAAACTTATTAAAAAAATGCTGCTACTTTTAACCCATTTTATTTTTAATAGGCTTTAAAAAATTTGCTCTGGTATGCAGCCAATCAAAGCCAAGTGACATTTGAGGCCATTTCTCTATTATTCAGGTGTGGAAGAAGTGGTTGTTGATTTTATAACAGAAAAAAGTGACTCTCAACTTACCTCTGAAAAAGTTAAGTATCTTTTTGTTTTCAAAGTGACTAACCAATTTTGATTTGTAGGTGGTGCAGTATAGGGTAGGTGGTGGGTAGGAGAAGAAGTCCAAGATTAGCAATAACCTGGCAAAACTCTGTGAGTGAAGCCACAGTGTTTCTTACTTGCCTGAATAAAGGGCAGAAAGTCTGTTGTGATCGGGGTCAGGTATATTACACCACAACCACTTTTGTTAAATACTCTTGCTGATTTTGTAAGTTGTGGCAGTTTGACAACTCCAGTTTGTATATCAAAATCTGAAGTTTCACTCACCTGTCAGATTATTTGCATCAATAGAAAACACATACTCCATTTAGGGTTCTGAGTTTTGATTTATTTGAAATGTGGCAAGTTTTAAAGATTACCAGTGGTTCTGCTGCAGATAGAGTAGTGAGCAGCAGTGAGCAGACTGCTTTTATGTGCATAGAAGTGCATTTTTACTGTAATTGGGGAGCAAAATTCTAGAATACGTTTTTGGAATTACCATGATCATCAGCTCCATGACTGGCTTATTCCAGAAGTTCTAAGTACATAAGCACAGGCAGTCCTTCAGTCTGGCTATCAGATTAAGGAAGTTTTTAAGGGGAACATCTCTCCAGATAGCTGCATCCTGATTGTCCCAAAATGTGGATAACATTCAGGCTAAGATACAAACTATAGTGACCAATTATGCTGAAAACCACACGAAATACATTTTTTTTCCATTGTTAAGTATGTAAGAACCTTTTACTGGTCTTGGGGAAAGAAAAAGCCTATCGTTCTGTCAAAGTGTTACTTTTTTGGAAAAAAAAGAAAAAGTTAATAGATGAAAACTGAATTTCACTTTATGGAATCTTTCTTACTTCATAGTGTGCTTGTGTGTGTGAACATTCAAAACAGTATTTCTAGTGCTCCCAACAGTTGCTAGAAAGACCTCACCTGCAGAAGTCAGAAGCTTCTCGCTCACACCTTTGGAGCGTTCTGTGCGCGCAGATGTACCGAGAGGGAACAGAGAAGATCCTGTCCTTGCAGTTTTGTCTTTATCAGAAGCCCCAGGTAAGCCCTAATTTTAGAGAAATTCCTCAGTTTATATTTGCACTATTACTGGGACAAAACCTGTTCTAAACATCTTTATTCTGAATTTCAGGAATCAGTTAATAGTTGGCTGTGGGTGGCCTTGAAAATCAGTGTTGTGTGAAGCATGAAGATATTCCCTTCTGCCAGCCGAGCCCAGGGACAGCAGCAGCAAGGTGCAGCTGCAAAGCTAACTTGGCATCTTTGGGAAGTAATTGTAATTGTTAGAAGTTGTGGCCTTTTTTAAAAATTTAAACATGTCCTTCAGTGATCTTTCGTCCTTCATGTGATCTGAATATTGAGGGAATTTCCTCCTAATGTGGCTACTTTAAGGATGTGTAACAAAGTCTGTCACAAACAGGTCTGGCATACAGTCTCCTAGTAGATGCAGTCAAGGATTCCCAGGGAAGCACAATCCATGCCTGTTATAAATCAGTCAGCGACTGTCCCAAAAGGATGCATGCACGGGGAGTACTGCTCTGTAGGTTGGTTTCACCATGCAGTTTTCTTTTTCATCCTTTTGGACTAAGTTCTATAGTCTCACCTTTGAATTTTTTAATACTTTGGATCTTCCTCATAAAAATCATAAAAGCAAAACATGGAGGAAAACAATCCCATGTCTTCCATCCTCCCCTAGTATCAACATGAGAAAAAGTGTGCAGCTTTATCTCTGTCAGTCAGGCCCCACCTTCCCTTCATGGTCTCAGCTAATGGCTGGAGATGTTTGTCTAGTTCTGTCCACTGAAAGAGTAAGGGCTGTCCTTGCTCTGCACTGCTCTTAGGCTTTTGTCTGTGCAGCCAAACAAAAAAAGGAAGTGAAAAGGAAGTCCTTCTCCTACTTTGCTGGTTTTGTTGATACCTACTTGCTCGATGTCAGGAGCACATCTTAAAAATTGGTTTTAGACTGATCAACTTTTAACACTTCCCAGAACATTTTTTTCCTCTTATCCCTGCTCCTTTTCTCACAAAGGTTAAAACTTAGTATCAAAAAGAAAACATGATGGAAACGGGGAATACTGATAATGGATATCATTTCTACTCACCTTGGAAAATAGAGGATCCTGCAATTCAAACATTCACAGTGTGAGTCTGCAGGCCAGAGAGGAAAGTATGAAACACACAGTGCTGAGCAACCAGTAGTAACATGTGCTGAGGATGTGTTAAGGAATATATGACACTGCCATTTTATTTATATGTATGTATGCATATATGTATACACACACACACACACGCACACGCTTATTAGGTGACAACTGATATGTTTTATATGGACAGCAGAAGCAGGATGTCAGAATAATCAGACTTTTTCAAATTACCCTGCTGAACCTGAGCAAATCTGTATTGGACACACGGAATACAAGCTAGAAGACTTTCCTAAAATACCAGATCTGATTAAACTACTTTGTTAGCTTTGTTTCCTGGCAAAATCCACATCAGAAAACCCTCTCTATGTACATGCAGTTTACTGACATGGAAACTATCTTTCTGCAAGTTAAATTAGTTACACTAAAAAGCTGTGTTCTGTGCTCGTGTGATTCTCAGAACTGCCCTGTGCTGCCCTTCTGCTCAAGTCTGCATAGCCCTTTTTCCCTCTTCAGCAAGTGCTGTGTGTTTCAGTTCCACTGGCTGGTTGGGTCTTTATTCTGGGCTGTCGGCTGTGTGCACACAGGGAGCCAGGCTGACAGAGCTGCTCCAGAGTGACTCTGGCCAATAAGGTCAGATGGTATAAAGTAATTTCTATATTTCATTTTGTAATTCTGGACTTTTAACTCTGAAGCAGCAGATCAGGTCCCAGTTTATTTTACGTGACTATTTTGGGACTTACTTATCCCACAGAATTTGGCCAAAAATCATCTTCCAAACCTGCCTTGAGTAACTGAAAGTCTGAAAACTGCCAGTTTTCCTGCCCTTTAAACATTACCACGTTTCCACAAACACAATCAATTTCCTAATTCATTTATGTGCAAATTATGTGCAAAATCAGCTCTATTAGCAAACCTCACTGTCAGCAGCAGTTTGAGATACCTGAGCCAAACCGATGATGGCCTGCCTGTCTTTGTTCCTGTCTTTTGGGAGGGGTATGCTGACTTCAGTAAGAAGGCTGAAACAAGCAGCTGAAGCACAGAGACTTCTGACGTGGCTTCCTTCAGCTGTTTGCAAACTAGACACTGCAGCTTTCCTCAAATCCCTGATGCATACTGTGTCACCTGCCTTTGCTGTGGAGGAACAGTGTCTGCATGTCCCATTCCACTGGCTGAGCTCTAAGGGGGAGCAACCTCTGAGACACAAACACTGCTGCAATTTTTTGGCTAGAGCAGCTGTTTCTGAAATGAATGTCTGAGCAGCCATCTACTAGAGATGTCCACACAGCTTGCTTGCCAGTAAAATTGCATCCACTTATAAAACAACAAGAACTAGGCTGACAGAGCTTTGGGTTGTGTTTTTTTTTGCAGCCTGTCCACACGGAAGGTTTGCCTGGCTGGAGAGATCTCTGCTTACACAGCTGCTTTGGTGAAACTCCTAACAGACACCAGGTCTCTGACTTAAATAAACCACATCACAGTTGCCTACACAGGACATGCTTTGCATGCATCCCAAGGTACCAGCCAAGTCTTGAAGCTGTCTGTCACCAGAGGAACAAACAGCTGGGACATGCACCCAGACAAAAAGAAGCAGACCCCTTTGTTAACAAACACTACATTTACTGAAGTACACCTCTGCAGAAGTCTCTTGAAAACTAGATTAATACAGAACTATTAGCAAGAACATAATACACAAAAAAAGTTTGTCATTGCCATGAGCAAGTAAAAATCATTTTCATGACAAATTGCATATTTTTAGAGTGTAAATGTGTGTGCTGCACATATATATGCCGTTGTGTACTGAAACTCCATCAAACATGTTCACTACTGTTCCATTGTGTTCTTTGTTCTCCATTATTTAGTTCAGTATTGCCGGGATGCCTCTTATTACGGCTTATCCCGGCTTATCAGCCGAAGACGCAGAAATAATGAGAGCTGGAGTCCGAATGTGTTCAGAGCAAGGGCGGAAAGGGGGGAAACCCCTTTCGTTTAATTCTTATATACACTTTTAGAAATCACAGATCATTGGAGAAAATTAACACTTCCGTCTCTAACTATATTGGTTAAAAGAAGTGTCCGTCAAAGAGATCTGTGTCCATGGGAAAGGAATGTAAAAAGATAATTTTTACAACAACATAGCTATGTTTACAGAAATCGTCCTTGAGACTGTCTAACAGAGAAAACTAGCTATTTTACAGTGAAAAATGGGCAACAGTTCAGAGGAAAACAAGTTTTCTGTTCCTCTATGGCTGTTCACAGGCATACACGGAGTACCCAGCTGTAGTTACTGTGTGCCCAGAGTCTCCCTACACAGAGCAAACCCAAAGCAGAGGCTCAACCGTGCCTGGGTTGGAGTGTGTGCTGGTCACTTGTTTAACCAGAAAGAGCAAGGCTTGTCCAGGACCCTGAATATTTTATTTTACAACAGATATCACACATGCCACTTCACCTTGTAGGCTTTCTCATAAAAATGTTAATCTGTATAGAGCTTTGACACAAAGCAGTGATGGATCCAGATTAAAAATTACCATGTGTGGCATTGTTTCTTTAACTTATTAGATCCCCATCATATAAGAGTACCTTTAAAAGTGCACTTATTTCTTCTGAGCTGTTTGCTTGGGTTTTCACTAGAGTATAGATTGAACTTGCTGCTAGAAAATCCACAACAAACAGGGTCTACTCAAAGTACCGGCAAAATAAATCCTTCAGATGAACACAAAACCCTCTGTACTGTTCAAAAGCATTTGAACAGCATGTGAAATTAGAGATAAAATAATGTTACTGTCTTATTTTTTTACAATGTACAATCTTGCAATGAGAACAAAGAAATAATAATGAGCTGTCTACGTCATGTTTGTGACTTGGTTCCTTTATCACTTAATCCAATCCCATGATGATGGAAGTGTCCTTGTCTTCCATGGACTTGAGCACATTGAATCATTTGCCCTAAAAGCCGGTGATGGTATTTTTGTGTCCAAAGAAGGGAGTTACTATTTCTAAACAAAGAGCAATGACAACAATACTATGAGAATTTATTCTTACAGTCCTAATAACTTCCAAATTAGTGGAGAAAAATCCTTTAGCTTACACCAAGTGGTACAATAGCAGGCTATTATATTACTTAGTAAAAAGTACAGCTGAAATACATCTTGCTGAAGAAGACAGTTCTAATTGTAGTAAATGTGGCTTAAGTGTAGGACAGATGTGTATGTACTCACCCATAAGATGCCACACTTACAGAAGTGGTCTAATTAACACAGATGAGATGGCACCATGAATGAGACTGCCAGAGCCTTCCCTTGAATAGACATGTCACCTGGAAAGGAATGGAACAGGTAGACAGTGTGTGGTTTGTCTTTACTCAAGGATACAGAGCCCTGGATGCAAAAAAAAGACTCTTTAAAGGCTGTATGAAAAGTCACTCATGTTCAGAGCATTATCTTTGCAATAACCACGTGCACACACGCACACACACAATCTCATATGCAAAGGATTTAAATAAGGATATTGCAGGAAACAAAAAAGGTACGTAACGGCTGCATGGCCCTGGAGCAGGTGCTGTGATGAGCACACTCTGAGCTTGTTGCAGCAAGGAACCCAGGAAGGAAGCAGTAAAAGAATGGTACAAAAGATAGCATGGGAAATTCTTTGGGAAGGGAAACACGATCAAATCTCAAGAGTACTGGGTTTCCTGACCAAAAACATAGCAGACGTGGGGAAAAAATAACAAAAAAAATCCACCCCCCCCCACGCCAAAACAATAGCAACAAAACCCCCCAGAAAGAAAGAACAACAAAACAAACCTCAAGGAGGAGATCTGCTAAGCCAATGGAAATATGAACAGGAAATGTGAGGAAAAAATGTCAAGGAATATTTGTTGAAGCAAGGCAATCAGGAAGTGCACAGGATCTGTTCCACAGAGCTAGCTGTAGTTTGTGTACAGGCTTAAACTGTGACTGAGAATCTACATTAACAATATTACATGCAACACTGATTCGAGGGACAAACGTGGTTCGGTTAGGCCCACATCCTGCACTGGAGAAGCCAAATGCAGTTTAGAAAATGTTGTGCTTCTTTTTAAAAATAAGGAATAAGTAAGTTCAGAAAAAAATTACTTACTTACTTAAAACTTTTCTCGTGTAGATTCTGATTACTGGGGAGGGTGTTTCCTTATCAATCAGCATAGCCTGTAGTCTGTTCAAAATGCAGAAATAAAATGACAAAATGCATTACTAAAATAAAGCTCCATTTGTCTAGCCAGTGTATGATATCGCTATGTGTGTAGCCATAAAAACACTGTATGCTTCCTTCTGTAAAAACCAACACTGAAGTTGAAAAGTGAACAATATTATTCTTTATAGACATGGCTACTGAATTTAAAGAATTTTTGGTTGCATCGCCATTTAAGAGCTATTCCAAGTGCACCAAAAAGAGACAAGATTAAAAAAAAACAATTGTATGTATTAATTATAGAAAACCTCAGCTATTCATTTTGATGACAGCTCTGGTTTCTAGTATAAACCAAAGAGAAGGGACCAAACTGGCAGCCAGCAGAGATGCACAAAGAATCACGCCTGCATTTGAGACTGCCCCCATGGACAGTGAGCTGGAAGGATTTATGATACAGCCCTGCACAGGACTCGTACTTGCCAGCGAAAGACCAAACCTTATCCAAACTACAGCGACTTTGTTACAGTCCATGTCACTACGAATGCTTCATTCCTCCCCATCGCCTCATTGCCCCATCACGAAATCTTGCAATTAAACTGCTATGTGAACTAATTTAAGCATCATTTTGCTTCCAGAAATTAGTATCACCCATGAACTTTCTGAACAACGGTTTTGGAGCAAAGCTCATTAGCGCGGCAGAGACGAAGCGCTCCGAGGTTCCCCGGGCACAGGGTTGGAGCGGCTCAGCCGCTCCGCGGGACCCCCGGTGCAGGGACCGGGCGCTGCCCTGGCGGGGCCGCGACGGCGGCGCGGGAGGGGTCGGGCGGCCTCTGAGGGCCGCTCGGCCC
>VZRZ01003271.1:369228-421719 GCA_013398175.1 Climacteris rufus
CGGCCAGGGCTCGCGAGGCGCTCGCCGGGCAGCCGGGCGGGAGCTGCGCCGGGAGGCGGCGGGGAGGCCTCCGCGTCCAAGGTGGATGCGACATTCTGGGCAGGAAATCCCTTCCCAGTGGGAAGAGAGAGGCGAGGGAGAGCCGGGCAGAAGCCCTGCCGTACCTGTCGATGCCGTATTTCTTTCCTGCTTGGCCCCACGTCCAAGATTCCGAAACTTAATTTTTTTGAAAATAAGTTTAGTAACAGTGACACCAGGGAGTTTCTGGAGCGCGGGAGCAGAGCTCTGCGTGTCCGTGACCTGTCGGAGGCAGACGGGCCGTGGATGGGTGGGAGCTGTGTAGTGAGCGCCGCCGTCCGCTGGGCCGCGGGACGAGGCCGCCCGGTTCTAGTGACGGATTTTAGGGAGTGTGGCCACTCAACTGCCGATACCCCTTCTGGGCAGGCATTTTAGCCAGAGTACTGTTTATGACATTTGACATTTGATTCAAACCAGTCTAATAGGCCTGAAAATATGTAATAACCGTAATAGGTGGTAAGGCAACAGCGCCTTGTTTTGGTAGATTCTGTAACTCGGCTACCGATTAATTGCAAATTAAGTGTCACTGCATTAACTTGATAAATAATACTGTGACAAAATATTTGCTGGTGAAGCATCTGCCTGAGGATATGGAGGGAGTTAAGGTGCCATGTCTCCAGCAGGTCGTTTACTTGCTCACTACAGCCTTCTTGGTCAGAAGAGTAAAATCTTGAATTTACATTAGACCATGCATGGGTATTCAGCCATCATAAATGGCATATAGACAGTGTGTGAGGGGAAAAAGAGACAAAACCATTTAGAAAAGTGAAAAAAGTAATAATTGACATGATTGTATAATGACTTCTCCTTATGGGTTTGGAATCTCCAACGGATTACTCAAGAGCCCAATCTCCAAAGTACTCTGCACAGCGTTCAGTTTTTTGCCTTTTGTCACACTCTGAGCTACCAGCAAAACATTTAAATACATTTGTGTATGTCACTGTATATCGTTTATGATACTGTGTGCGCTTATCCCAGGGTCCAAACTTAGGAGTTTGTTACTAATCTGCTTTATCACCTAAATGTGAAGATCTTGTGTCTCCACATTTTGCATGTGTTTTTGTCAATAGAACAAGGACAGAGAAGTAGCTAATTGACATGTGCATTGTAATAGACCATTCATAAATAATTATTCAATATAAATTCTTGCTAGGGTTTGGCCAGAGAGTGTTTTCAGATACCTCTGGCTAAAAATTCCATAATATAGTCTTTGCCTGCTCTTTGTTTTTTGACTAAGGTCAAAATGAGCTCATGTGGTTCCATCTCCCTGTCATGTATTTCTGACCTAGAGACAGAGTTTTCTAAGTTGATAGATTCTTGTTGCTTAGGCCAAAAATGCAAGGCCTCTACTAAATAAAAAGCATGGGAAAACTCAAAGTATCTTTAGGTTTTTTTTTCAAATCCCGTCAACAGTAATACTCTGATTAACAGTATCCTTTTTACTATAAAATACAATATTCATTGTGCATGCAGCTTGTTACCTAAGTTAATCTTTGGTTTGTTTCTCCAGTTTTATCTGTCCAATAGAACTTCTCTCATTTATATAAAAATAAATTGCAATAATGCATTTTTTATACCTGTAATGTATTTCCTTATATGGCAATGCTTTGGGGAGTAATATTTAGCTATAACATGCTCACATATGAATTGTAGTATTTTACAAGTGGTGTAGTATTTTTTGGGTAAAAATACAATTTAAGACTGTTTGTGGAAAGCAGCATTTAAAGTGTGCAGTAAAATAGAGGGTTTGAGTCAGGTGATGTGCTAAGAATCGTATTTTATCAAACCGGGCATACAAGGTTACATTTCCCTATATTCAAGAAAAAAAAAAAAAAGGCCAGTGCTTTCCAGTGTAATGAGAAAGATTTGTTTCTTGACATAAGCAAAAGAAAATTGAGAAATGAATTAAGTAAGAGTAAATAGCCAAATTAGATCCTGTTAAAGAATTTATTATCTATTGAAGGTTAGAATGCAATTTGTTGTATGTAAACATATTTTCAATAATTATTTAACAGAAGTACTAGTGAAAGTTCCAAGGAACAATGAGCTAACCTTTTAGACAGGGAACCAGCTACAACTTGAAGCAGTTGCAGTCCTGCATGTCAGTTCCTGCAGAAATTTTCTGGCTGTGACTGGAAGAAACTTAAGTAGCCTGGGGACCACTCCACCCTGTAATTAAATACCAAACCACACAAGTGGGGGGTGGAAAACAGGCTAATGAACGCACACTTGCAGCAGTGTTATCTAAAGCATTTTTCTGTGTGTGCATATGTGGGAAAAAAATGTAAGTGTGATTTATTTCTGATAAAAAGCATTTCTGTAAAGACAGGCAAACTGCCTGCTCTTATGCCTGTGAGTGGGGAATATCAGTTGCACATTGATCCGCACTCTGTGCTGTGTACACATATTCTGTAAAAAGAATGTTTCAAGTATTACTTTACACTGATTTGGGTTTGGGCAGTACAGCCTCATATTTCAAATGAAGACTGAGGCTTTAATATTTCCTCAGTGTGTGTAGAGGACTGCTTGGTCAGACTCACATAGATAGATTTATGAAACTTTTGCCACTGTTACCTTTCTCACTGTTATTTTTAAAATGGTACAGTAAACATTTGTCATACCAGGACACACTTGACAGTAAATTCTGCTTGGGGGTAAGAAGGCTAATTACTTGCAGTATTTCATTTACTGAAAATGTTCAAATTTTTTCATACTGGTTTCTGTTGGATAGAGCTTGATTTAACATGATCAGTTTTATATAACTGGGCATGTTCAGCAGGACAGCAGAAGAGTAATATAAATAATATAAACACTATGAAAAGTAGTACAAATACTATGAAAATACTTCTAACCTGAGAATGACAAAACAAATAGCACTAAGACATCTGAACTGCTCAAGTGATTTTCAAATACGGCCTTTCCTTGAAAAGCATGTATGTTAATTCTCTAGAGACTGTTATTGTTTTATATTGGTGCTTATATTTCTGTTGTGCTTGGTGCTGTACAGCATTCATCGTAGAGAAACTCTTCCATCCTGGGATGTGGTTACACAGCTGGCAGTGGGGGAGGAGACGGACAGTGCGTGAGAAGGCAGAGCTGTTCAGTTCTGATAAGGACGTGGAAAGCACTGACGCCTCTGTACCGCAGCGTGCACTGCTGTCCCTCAGCTGTGTGGCTGCCACGGTCACTGTGGCTGCTGTCCCTCAGCTGTGTGGCTGCCACGGTCACTGTGGCTGCTGTCCCTCAGCTGTGTGGCTGCCACGGTCACTGTGGCTGCTGTCCCTCAGCTGTGTGGCTGCCACGGTCACTGTGGCTGCTGTCCCTCAGCTGTGTGGCTGCCACGGTCACTGTGGCTGCTGTCCCTCAGCTGTGTGGCTGCCACGGTCACTGTGGCTGCTGTCCCTCAGCTGTGTGGCTGCCACGGTCACTGTGGCTGCTGTCCCTCAGCTGTGTGGCTGCCACGGTCACTGTGGCTGCTGTCCCTCAGCTGTGTGGCTGCCACGGTCACTGTGGCTGCTGTCCCTCAGCTGTGTGGCTGCCACGGTCACTGTGGCTGCTGTCCCTCAGCTGTGTGGCTGCCACGGTCACTGTGGCTGCTGTCCCTCAGCTGTGTGGCTGCCACGGTCACTGTGGCTGCTGTCCCTCAGCTGTGTGGCTGCCACGGTCACTGTGGCTGCTGTCCCTCAGCTGTGTGGCTGCCACGGTCACTGTGGCTGCTGTCCCTCAGCTGTGTGGCTGTGCTGCACCCCCTGCCAGGGGAGCTCACCTGGCCGTGCCTTTCCTTGGTCCCTGCAGGAGAGCGGTGCAGCCGGAGAGGCCGCGCGTCCCTGCTGCCTCTGGTGTCGGGCGGTCCAGAGAGAGGTTTCACAGATTCACATGGCTTTTGGAGCATTTCATCCACACCTTAAGGGATTTATTTTGTTCCCTGTTTCCACTGGTTATTCCTGTGGGACTTAGTGCCTGAACTGTTCCCCTTGCCAGCATCCCTTTATTAAAAATAAGTTATGATGTGCTAGACAGTACCAAGATGTATTACTGCCAGTGGCTTCTACCTGGAATAGTGAGTGTATTAAAGAGTTCTTAACAGGCAGGAAAGCTGTGAGACACCACCGAAGCTCAATTGTCAGAAATTTAACTGTAGCTCACATTTATAAGTAATTTTGGAGATACTTAGGAAGTTCTGGGATTGGAATGCACACATCAAAACTAAATTTTCAAGCTGTGGTTGACAGCATTAGAGGTCTGTCTGATTGCATCTTTAACTGGAGTCTAGTATTCAAGTACTGATTTGATGATGATGATTATGTTGGAGTTCCACTGAGAAAACTGCCAAGCATCCATGAGCTACTCTTTCTCCTCTGAATTTGGCAGTAGAAACAGCTACACAGTTTCTGATGAAAGCTGATATTTGTTAATTTTCTGATGGTGTCTATTCCTGATGAACACACTCTTTTTTCGGAATCTAAAATCATGTCACCTGTGGTGCTTAAGAGAATTTGGTGGTTAATGTGGGGCTTAATAAAATTTGAGGACAGAAGCAGATATAGAATAAAATTGCTTCAAGGGCACATTCGATTTGCAGGATGTAATCCAATTCCCTCTCCCATTGAGTTTTCTGAGTTAGGATACAAAATACATTTTAGATTTGACTGTAAAGCATCAGTGAAGAAAGCTCTAAGCAAGACTGCACTGACTCTGGAAGTGTTAACAAGAAGGGTTCCCTTTGAGTAAATATTTAAGAAACTTACTGTAAAGGGCTGTCTAGACACAGAATTTCTATTTAATTTTGGTATATGCATTTCTGAATTATTTAAGGAATTAGTGATAACTGTCCTATACAAACTACTGTGTTGATGCAGAATTTGATATATTGGTTTAATGTATGGAGTATTTGTGCATTAATGGATGACAACTGTCAGACATTCATCTCATTAGATGAGTTGAAAATACAATTGCTTTATGCATTGGTGATTAGGAAATAGTATTAATTAGCATATTCGTAGATGTGTATGGAATTGATACAGGTGTTAATTAAGAATGCTACCATGAAAACTAGATTTTTTTTCTGAAACCATCTAATAGGGTTTTGACTTTCCTAATGATTTGGGTTGCTCAAAGAAAGAAAATGAATAGTAGGTTTATTTTTATCAGTTTTGTGCGCTGCTATAGCCAACATCTAAAGGTTGATCTGCGTGACCATCTTTACTCCATAATTAGTAAATGACAGTGTGGAGAGCTGTCTGCTTTTGAAGATTATGGATGTGTCCAGCTTTGAACAGGTTTGGCAATATAGAATCTGTAAAGTCTTCCTTTCCAGGTTTTTGCTCTTCACTCCTTCAGATAGTTGGAAGAGTCAGTGGTTGGGCTCTGGCCACTTTGGATATGTTGCCTGAAGTTGAAAATTCTGTCTTTTAGATGAGTCAGATTATTACAGGACAAGAGCTTCTTTGTAACAGAGCGTTGGGTGCTCAGAGGCTCTGCTTGATTAACAGATACAAATTGTATCAAAGCAATTAAATCTGAAGGAAATGTCATGTGGGCTGAATTTCAACATACAGATTTGTGACCTTTTCCCTCTTCATTTAGGGGGAGAGAGAGGTTGGTGGGATGTAGAGTGCAGGTGTTTTGGGGTTGTTTGTTTGTTTGTTGATCTTTTTCTTTTCATTGATTAACTCTAAGTCCAGACCTAGAAAACTCTTCAAGAATGGAAAACTTGGGAACACTGCACTGTCCTGCAGTTTTCCCTACCTATGACTATTTTAAAGGCAGATGTGATGGAAGCTACACTGCAGAGACAGATACAGATTTGCTAAGAGAATAGAGGAGAATGTATTGTAATAAAACTGAAATAATTGCTTAGAGTGTCAGTAGAAAATAATGAGATATGAAGGGGGATGTGAGAGAGGAGTTGGCTGTCTCGTGTGCCCTCCTGGCTCACACTCAGTGCTTCAGCAGTCACAGTGCAAGCACAGCAGGAGCAGGGCTGCACATCCACGCACAGCTTTTCCTGCAGTGCCTTGGTTCTCTGATCACACGTCTGCTGACGCCCCCACTGCTTTCTTGGTCAAAATGCTCCTTTTTGTTCCTTGGGTATTGATCTGTCCCTGATCATTTTGGGGTGCATTATTTTGGCAGTCTTCCAGGTCTGAGACTAGCAGGAGGCTTCTGTGGTACATTGGAGCTTTTTCTTGTACCGCAAGTAATCCTTTTTTTCTACCTGTGATCAATTTTCCTAGTCTGTTTACTGTTGTTGTTTATATTAAATATTCTATGTACCTGTTTGCCAATGACTGATTGGTGAGCAAAGGTGTAAGCATCACAGAATGCAGCAATAGTCTTTGGTCAAGCAATTCTTAAAGGTTATATTGAAGTGTTTTGTTTCTGAAACCAAAAATAGTGGTTGAATGGTAAGCCTTAAATTTTGTGTGGGCTTCCCAAAACTTCAGGATTGACACATTTTCTTAGTTTTCACCTTCACTGTGAAGGCCCTGCATACAGCTGCGTGCGAGCAGAAGGAAGGCCGAGTGGTTGGGGAACTGAGCAGGGCTGCAGGAAGCAGCAGTGCGGCCCTTGCTGTGCTGCTGAGCGTGTCTCTTTGGAAATTTCCCTGTGCCTTCGCTTCTGGGCTTCATTTCAGCATCCGCTCTTGTCCATGCGAAAAATTCTGTGTATTGAAACAGCCAGTGTACAGGAATAAACCTTAAATATTGCCTCCTGGAAGTTGTTTCTTACAATGCAAGCTTATACCCTTTTGCAGTGTTACCATTCTAGGTGGATACAAAGCTTGTGTTCCCGTGAATCGGCTCAGAATTTAACCACCAGCATATCATAGGCAGTTGTTGGTGATTCCTGACTGAGTGCTGCCAGCAATGGGAGTTCAAAATCCCTGGAAAGGGCTACAGATTGCTCTTTCAATATACTTCTGCTGCTGGCTTGTTTAGAAAAGCTAGCTACAAGTCCCCAAACACTTTCTGGGGGTAGAACACAGAGGTTTATGCAGGGAAGGCCCCATGCCCAGCTGGAGTCTGTTAGATTTTCAGACCATATTTCCAAAAGTCTCTTCACCTGATAAAATCATTTGAGCAATGTGGGTTTGAAGTCACTTGTTTTTTTAAAAGAAAGAACGAACAAAACCGAACTGTTGGGTGTCATTTGTTTGCCTAAACAGCCTTTTGTAATGTTAAGGTAGAAATGCCATATTTGTTTCCAGGATTTTCTTAAAATTTTCAAAACACTTCAGGAATAAAAGTAATTGGCACTTGAAAAAGGCTTTGGATTGTCTGCTTAGTCGGAGTGTTTGGACAAAAGCAGCTTTTCTGGTTTTGACGTGTGTTCCATGTGGTTTCTTCCGGAGCACACGGGCAGATGTGCCGTAGGGAAGGGCCTCTCTGCAGCCTCCTGCCCATGCCCTCACCTGGCTGAGGTGTCTCTGGACTCAGACAAAGCAGGCTTTGCAGGAGTACGTGAATGCAGCCTGTGCTGCGTGGGCATCGTCCTGCAGCTCTGTGGGGAATGTAAGAAAGGTCAGCCTTTTGGAGTTGACAAGCAGAATTTAGTGTAGGAGTTCTTCACAAAAGGTTGTTTTAGTTCACATTTGGTTTTGATACTGTGTTTCCCATTTCATGTGTTACTCATTTTACTGTGTATGTTTAAAGAGAAATATAAGTGCTTTTTGCTTGAGAGACTTGGAAATTTTTTTTTTTTTGCAAATGTATATGGGTGAATTGCATCGGCACATGTCAGAACTGAGGGTTTGATGTGAGTGAAGTTAATGTGAAAATTATGGACTGGATTTTAATTTTGAATAAATGTGTGTCTCTGCAACCTACAGCTCTAACTGACATGGCAGCCTTGCCAGCAGGAGGGGTACAGTGATGCCAGTGATTCCTGACATCCCTTCATACTGCAGAGGATATAGCTAGTGTAGTGTTTTGACAGCCATTCCTTTAATGAAGATTCTTCCAGTCATGGGATGGTATTTTCACAGATGCTGCCATCACTGTCTCTCAGCCCTGACATCACCCAAATAGTAGGTTATAATTTTAGATAGAACTTATTTTTTATTCAACACAGTGCAGGGTTCTGCTTCTTCATTCATGTTTTATAGTCAATATTTAGATTTTTGTCTGTTACTGGAAGATTTTATGGCAATGGAAAATCAATCAAATTATGCCACTGCGAGAGAGCAGACAATGTAAAACTGAATAACTAGAACAAATGAGATTTCTAGTGAGTCTATTTATGACTTACTGAAAGCGCAACAGTAAATCACTGATATTTAAAAGAAATCAAGGTTTTGTTAAAGACTCAGCATTGAGGCTAGTCAGTAAAGGTATGTATGTTGTAAAACATATTTTGTCAAAGCTAGGAAAGATCCTGCTTTGAGAATTGTAACTTTATAAAAAACATAGCAATTTTAGTCCGTACATTGTAAATGAAAAAATAGCCCTTGGTATTAACTGTGCTAGTAATCACCCAAATCTATGAAGAAATGTTGTTTTAAGCAGTCATCTGCAGTGACTGGATGATTCATGTTATTATGTTTATTTTCTTTCTGTGGTAGTCTTTCATTGAGGACAGAGGGAAGATCTAGCTTTGGTTCCTTAAATCCTGTGTAGTTATATATCTTGTGAATTATTTTGCAGATTTGCCATGGTGTTCCATTCATGTTCATTCCAAATATTTGGATGAAGTGTCATGTTGCCATGTCAGGTCCCTGTTTTGTATAGCAGCATGGAAATGAGTGAGCAGTCTGTGGCAACAGAAGAGGTTTCAGGTGCTGTACACTCCAGAAAGCAACTCCTGTGTTGATTCTGCTGTCAAATAATTGGCAAAACTTAAGCATTGGAATGAGCCTGGTATTGGTGCCGTGTATTTTAGTCAAATACTTCTCTAAAAATTCATTAAATTTTGGAGTTTTGACATGGTCTTTTTTAGCAGTTATCACAGATCTTTCTTGTAAAAAGAGTAGGACAATAAAGAGTGAAAGAGAAGCATAAGTGTGCAGCTAAAACAAATGGCCATGCACTTAAGACACAGGGGCACTGTCTGTAGCCATTTTGTACAACTTTTCCTGTAGGTGTGGACATATGATTGCATTTATTTGAGTAATTTTGTGGTACTGTCTGGTTTGCTTTACTAAAAGCATGCCTTCTGCTGAGGATATTGTCTCACGAACATTTCCTTTTTCTGTCAGGATGGCTTCTACTAGAACAATATTTTCAGTGGTCTTATTTTATCTTGGAGAAACAAATGTCTGGTTCATTTTTCTAGAAAAAAACAGGAAGCTCTAAAGTAGACAGACTGGAAAAGAAATGTGTACTGTTGCTTAAAATTTTATATATTAAGGTATAAAGCAAACTGGAAGTAACTCTTTGTTAGATACTAAGCGGATATTACAGTTTTACTGTTTTCCTCCTATTATCTGAATCCCGCATGGAGAGGAATATGAGATGATCTTGTCAAAAGAAACGCCAAAAAACCAAACCAAAACCAAAGACCACCTACTCACATGAAAAATTCAAATGAAAGTGGCTTCAGCACAGCAGCATGTGTTTAGAAAGCAGGCAGCCTCTGCCCCTCTGTGAGTGAGGTTTTCTGTGCCCATGTTCAGTACTGCTGCACTGGGGCTCGTACAGATTCTGACCACAGCTAAGTACTTTTCAAAGCAAGGGAAAAGACCGAATGGTGAGACTGAAGTTGGGAGTTTTTCCTCACATTTGTGAGGCTGAGATTTTTTTTAAACAGGAATGATATGATTAATGGATAAAATGTTCCAATTAATTTTAATAGAGTGAAAAAACCCTGCATATTAATAATCAGGTTACTAAGCATGTCTCTTTTGTTTTTTGGTCTTTTTTTCGCTATAGACATGATTATTTCTAGAGGCAGATTCTTCTCAGATTAGCATGGAGATCTGTTATTCTGACCTTTCTGAGTGCTGGAAGTATCCACAGACATTTTGCACCTGTAAAAAGCAGAATGACTACATGCTGAAAGGGAAGTGGAGCATTAAAAATCCCATGCCAGAGTAATCCCTGCAGTAGTATTATGGCTCTGAGTACATGCAGTTCCAAGCAATAACTCAGTGGTGAGGGGCTGATGCTGTGCTGTATCACTGGTGCTACTGTGAATAATCTAGTCCTCCATCCCAGTACCTTTGTTACAGTTATTTTTTTTCCCTGGGAGCAGTAGTCTTTACTGTTGCAGTAAATACAAAAATTAGAAATTATTGAAAAAATATTCCTTTAGCACAAATATTGTGAAGACTTACAGATTAGTCCTTCATGTTTTAATATCCATGACAGCAGGATGCATCCTAAGGAAAAGTCAAGGTAAAAGACTTCTGTTATTCTCATGCTTTTGCATGCTGACAGATAGGAGATGAACTTCCTCAAAATTGTAATGAAATAAGTATGTTGAAAATATGTGAAGTTCAGTTTTGGTTTCTGCAGATAAATAAAATACTGTATGGAAAGTTTATCTTGACTGTATTTACAAAGCACCTGCAAAGTGCAGAACCATCAGCAATGACTCTGTCTTATTTGAAGTGGTGTTTTTGCTTGATGACTGCACTAGGAACAGCAGAGAAGAAAAAAATCTGAACTAAAATTCCTCTTGGGGTCATATGGAAAGAGCATATCACTGCAAAAGTTCCACCCAATACAGACCCGAATTTGTCCTGATGCTGTTGTGCGGGTACCTGTTGCAGCATTTTAGGTACTGGCAGAAGGGAAATGTTCTCTGTCATCCAGTTTTCAGCATTTTTACCAAAAAGAAGTGTTTCAAAGGCTGTTTTTTTGAGTTTTACCATTAGGTCTTTGACACAAAGCTATGTCAGTCTTTAAAATTTATTTTACGTGACATTTTATGTAAAGCACAGCTTTTTAAAAATTTATTTAATGTTAGCTGCTGAGAGTTTGCAGTTTACAGTGGATTAATTTCTTTGAGACATTTGAATGAGTATTCCTTTGATCCCAGATGGGACATGCAAGAGTCTTGACCTGCCAGATCATCTCTGCTAGGCCTAAATAAATCTTGCAAAGTCTTCCCTTTGCTGAATTCTTTACTGAATTCTCATTTTAAAAGATGTTTATTTCAATTTAAAATCCTAATAAGATCACTTAGTGTAAAGCACTTAAATACAAGTATTTCAAAATCCAGATAAAAGTTTTATTGATTTGGTTTAATTCTAAGGCAGTTTGGATTTTACAGGGAAAAGTTCTGCTTTCATAAATATTAAAGAAGGAATACACAATGCAGACCATATGTAGATTTGTTAAATTGTGTGGTGATTTGGTTTGAGAGAAAGATCACGTGCGTTAAGTTTTCTTCCAGAAAGGTTATGTAGAAAAGTGCCTCCATATTTCAGTGCAGTCTGCATGCACAAATTAGGCAATTTTTCACAATTGTATATGAAGAGTTTTGTTCTTAATTCATATGTTTGGAATGTTTTTTTACAAAAGTGGCTTGTGATGAATATCAGTAGTAAACATTTTAAATAAGTATAAGAAGTTGATGACAACACTGGTTTTGAATATATTCTGTAATGGGTTGTTAGTCCAATGCAAAAATATTTGGACTATATTTTAGCATATTGGTTTCCAGTACGATAAGTTACAATGGTTACAATAAGTTTGCAAGCAACTGATCATTGCTGCGTTGTGTGATGATGGAGTACAACATTTGGTCTCTATTTCCATACCTTTTTTTCTTTGGTCTTGGTAAGCCAGGAACTTTTAATACTAAGTGGGATCTGGAGCTGGTTGAATCTGGCTGAGTCCGAGAGGTATTTATTTGGAAGGTGCTAGGTAAGTGGAATATTATTTATCATTATAAGAGACTTACATGATCTTTATAGAACTGTTAATGAAACTTGTGGATATAAACCATTATTTTTCCTTCATAGCTTTGAGAGTCACCTTTAACAGATCCATTCCTTTTTGTCATCTTGGTCAAAATGATACAAATAGTAGCTTTTTTTGTTGACATGACATTTGCAATTGGTGGAATGACTAGGCTGAGTCTTAGTCCTTAATTGATTATTAAACTAATTCTACTTCATGCTTATTACTTAAAGTAATCTAAAGCAAGAGGATGATCACTTTAAACATAAATGAGGCATATATACTTGTTCTTCAGTTCACAGAACTGGTTTGGCCTTTCTTTTCTGTATGAGATCAAACCTCAGATATTTGGGTTAATTATGCAATGGAAAGGGCTACAAATTTAAATCCAGCGTTGGTAGATTACATACCTCCTGCTGCTTAATTAGCTCCAGTTTTTAGTTCCCTGTGCAACCCTTATTTTGACAGGAATTAGTATAAGCACTGACAGACAGTGCCTTCCATGAAAATAACAGGTAAACAATATCCTTGGTAGTGGAAAATACTGTGACATGGGACATAAAAAAAACCCAAACAAACGTGCAGTTGGTTGAACCCAGTAGATGAGTAAAATGAGAGCAAATCTTAGGGGAAATGTAGATGATGACTTCCCCCCTCCTCTTGGGGGTCAGTTGGCAGTGAGCCGTGGGCTGCAGCAGGTTCCTGATGCTCTGGCTTTGCTCAGGTGTTGCTCCCTTTCCTTCCTGGAGGAGCAGAGAGCTCCTGATGCTCTGGCTGTTGCTCCCTTTCCTTCCTGGAGGAGCAGAGAGCTCCTGATGCTCTGGCTTTGCTGAGGTGTTGCTCCCTTCCTGGAGGAGCAGAGAGCTCCTGATGCTCTGGCTTTGCTCAGGTGTTGCTCCCTTCCTGGAGGAGCAGAGAGCTGCTCCCCTGGCAGGTCTGCATTCCTGCTGCTGGTGGCTGTCTTGGAGAGAAGGGGCTCCTCTTGCTCTGCCCTGGCCCCGGCACAGGCTTGGTGGTTGGTGAGGCAGGGAAGCAGCTCCATCTGGTCCTTCGTCCTGACCATTATGTGCGAGAACAAAGTTTTGTGTCACGGACAGCAGTGCCAGCACCCTCTGACTTTACCCATGTTGGACTTGTGGCTTTGTGGCTACACAAATCTGATGTGTAGCTTGAGTCCCAATTCAGTTGTACCCAAGGAAAAAGACTCTGTGATTTTGTTTTGGCTGATGAAAGCTGAACTGAAAATGAAAATACAGGATGATGACTCTTACCACTCAGTGAGGTAAGAGTACTGATTACTTTCATTATTGTGAATTATGAGACTGTCAACATATAGTTAAATTTTACCAGCTAAATTTTTTAATATGACTGCTTTTTTACTCTTGCCTGAACTTAGTATACCAATATAATGTCATGGATATTCATTACGATGAGAGAACTCCTTGCAGATCATATCTTAATTTGCATTCTCACAAAGTTTCTTTTGCATCCTAGTGGTTTATTTTTGGTCAGAGGTTGATTTTCACTTCCTGTTTCTCTGAATCTGGATATTACAAAGTCTTTGGCCTCTTTTTAAAGACCATAAAGGATTTTAAGGCTTTGAATGATAGAAAAATATAGTCCAACAAAATATTTATTATGTGAAATTGTAAAGGAGGGCAGAGGTACTGGATTTGTGCAGCTTGGAGAGGAGGAGGCTGAGGGGTGACCTCATGCTGTCTGTGACTTCTTCATGGGGGAAATAGAGGGGAGTGCTTGGCTCTTCTCCCTGTCCCCTGGGAATAGGACACAAGGGGTTGGCTGAAAGCTGTGTCAGGGAAGCTCAGGCTGGATACCAGGGAAAAGCTCTTCACTGAGAGGATGGTCAGACACTGGAAAAAGCTCCCCCAGGGAAGTGGGCTCAAGCCCATTGTTGGTCAAAAAGCGTTTGGACGACTCTCAGATAACCAGGTTTAACTTTTAGGTTGTCCTGTGTGGAGTCAGAAGTTGGATTGGATGATCGTGTGAGTCCTTTCCAACTTAGGATACTGTATGTTTCTATGAAATAATCCTGCATTTATTTAATAAGATGTCCAGCTGAAATACAGGGAGACTGTTTTCCAGGTAAGAAACTGGTCAGAAATACTTCATTCCTACTAGATTTTAAAAATCAGATTCTAGGTACCGGATTTTAAATGGTGTATTAGGAAATTTTACAGCATTTATGACACTGCCTTTTAAATTAAGTTATTCAGTCAATGTCAGCATTTTTTGTAGCTATACTGCAACATTTTAATATTAAAAAAAGCCACACCTTTTCTCAGGGTAGCTAACCTTTTTCTTCAAACCCCCGCCCACCCACACACCCCCCACCCACTGCTCCCCACTCAAAATTGTATTTGTTACCCAGGTTAAATGTGTAAACATTGCCTCATCAGTCACTTTCTTGCATTACTAAATAAATAGGTTTAGAGACTGCATCTGACTTGCTAATAATGTCCTTAATTTGTGCTGCCTCCATTTCACAGCATTATTCCTTTTGAATACAGCACAGTGCATTCCTGTGACGTGCCCATCTTCTCTGCTCATGCCAGTAATCTTCAAACGTGTTCTTTGCACTACATTAGAAATCAGTAAGATGCACCTACATCGCTAAACATCAGATATGTTTATGCGTTATTAGTTTAAGGGAAGCCTTACTTGTCCACATTTGTACTTAAATCTTAAACAAGATTTCTTTTCAAATAGGCTGTGTTTGATTTGAATATTACTACAGTGTCAGAAGTGGCAGAAATTCCTTATGTTCAGCTAAATCCTGTTTGAAATTCTGGTTTCATTTTTAAATTCTCAACTACAGAGAGCACCAGTGCAGAGCTGTCACCCTTCCTCAGCTGAGGTCAACTGTCAACTCCGAGACATTGTTTCTTTATTTTGGAAAGGTTTTGTGTGAGAAAATACTTGGTCTTTTAACCAGCTCCTGCTTTTCATCTGTTTTTCATGGAAAATGATCACATTTCCCAACCATTTGCAAACAGTGACTGTCTGGCAGGATTTCCTGGATACACAGTAGTTTTGAGATTGTAAAAGGTCGGTCAGCTTTTTGAACTCTGGCACTTAGTGTGGTTATTTGTCCTGCCTTTTCTTCCATGGGAACTAATCAGCTTGTATGGAAGGTAGAAATAGAGTCCAAGAAAAAATTCATATGCTAGCTGATCACCTCCACCATGAATCATAAAGAAGAAAATATTCCAGGTGGGACACCTCCTGACCTTTGTGTACTAAAACTTTCTGAAGAGCTGGAACCAGTATGTTGGGAATCAGACTTTTGTAAGAAACTTCTGAAAAGTTATTTATAACCTGATTCCATTTTTGTCTAGTAGAGTGAAATACTGAGGCCCTCGCAGCACATAACTCAGAAGCTGAAGTTGTGTGAACAGAGGGCAGTGGATGTTTAGTGTTTACTGTGAAAAAAAACCATTTCTTTATTAAACCGTTTTTAAAAAATATTCTAATCTCACCTTCAAAATGCAAAGTAAAGGAGTAATAAAAACAGGTAACCCCACAGATGCTTGTAGAAATTTGACCAATTTAGATTTGTTGCCTGTGAGTCAATTCACTGGAAGAAGGGATGGGATTTTTCTCATGTGCATATGCCATGTTAGAGATTGAAACCATGGGAACGTTGCCATGTTATAAGGGACTCCCTAACTGGGTAGTAGGGAATAGTAGAGAAGATGCTGATGTTGATGATAGACAGGTTTTTGTCATTATTTACGTAGAATCCATCAGATATTTCTTCAGGCCCTGAAAGTGAGGGATGTGTTTGAATATCAGAAGTCCTAATGGATTTCTTAATCTTGCAGAGAAGAGGAAAGAGCCATGCTCTACATTCCTTAGCTCCAGCAGTTGAGTTTGGTTGGTTGCTTTCCTTTTCCTCATCTTCTGAGAACTTATGAAGAGGGCAACATTCTGTTCTGCCTTTTGTCTGTTAAAAATGATGTATCTCCTCACTTGTCTGTTGTCCTTACTGTATTCTCAGTGGTGCTTAAATGGTCCAAATGGAGGAAGCAAGATAAGTCCTGATCCATTCAAGGTCATGGCTGGCTCAGCATTCATTTCAGTGAAGTAGATTTTCTCCCATTGAGTGTATTTTACAGAGGAAATGTCAGAGGCACTCTGACAGTTGCTTTCTCTGCCCGTGGTGTGTGGAGCCTTTTTTCCATTGTGTGAATGGGATCTGAAAGTTTTGGATTTGTAGGGTTGGGACTGGGGGAGAATGGCAAGCAGCTTGGTTCACTGTTTTTTAAATAGGTATGGATTCTGTCCCCCTTTGGTGTCCACAGGGAGGGCACCAGTTGCCAGTGGCTAGTAGGTGGGTCAGTAGCCCTGTGTGCAAGGGTTCTCTGACCTTGCAGAAATGCTTGGGCAGTACAACTCTGTTGAGTAACCGCGTGTCCATGTCCTTATGTACGTACTACACATGACAAAATCAATTTATAGTGTTTATTTAACTTTAAACACATAGGTTTGAAGCAATGGTTCTCACGATTCTGTCATTATTCTGCACTATTTAACACTTGAAAGGATGGCAGGGACCAAAACCCAGAATTTGTGATCAGATAAAAGTAGAAGTGTGACATGTTGAATCACGGGTGAGTGAATAAAACTTCAGTATATACAGGTACCAGTCACAAAGTTGTTCTTGATGATATTTCAGTAACAAAGAAATTATTTTCTAAAATACTGGGAGATTTGAGTGGCTTGGTATTTTAAATAATTCTAGCTACCTCGTAACCGCTATTGTGGTAGATAAATATAGATCCAAAGTAATTTTATTCATCTAAATAATTACGTCTGTGGTATCTTGAATGAAATTTGTTTCCTAAACATTATTTTTAGTTGCTTATGTTGTAACTAAATCATAGGAGAAAATGCTTTTGCATTTGCTCTTTGGCAAACTGAAGTCTTATTTACAAGATGGAAATCTTGATCTGAAGAGTTAGGGATTTGGGTCTTGGAGGAAAAAAAAAAATAACAAAAAAATTTTAGTGTCTAGTTTGGCTCTGCATGTCTGTTGTGTTGTAGCCACTGGCATTCATATTAAAATATAAAGATTGCTGCCTGCGAAGTTCAGAGAACAGAAGTTATTTTGACCTTTTTGGAGCTTAATAAATGTACTGACCTGAAAACTGAGGTTGTGAGAATGGTCTCTGGCTGTGAGCTGCAGTACCAGGAGCTGCGTTGCACAAATGTGTGTGTTTTGAGCAGAGTGTTCAGTTTCTGGTGAAGGAGCATTGTCTGGGAAAGCTGTTCCTCAAGCCAATCTGTGTTATTGTTTGGAAACCCTGATCAAGCAGTTCAAAAGCTTGTCATAGAAAAAAGTTAAAACAACTGCTGTGCATTTTGTGGAAGGAAATTCTAGAGACTGTGGTGACACCATTTTGTTGTCTTTTGAAGAAATGCTGTTCTCTGTCTGATTTCAAAACTAGAAGGTAGGTAGGATTGCAGAGGGGCCTACTTAGGAAGTAGCAAACAGTTTTATTTCTGCAACAAAAACCTTTTACAAAAGTATACTTGAATATATTGCAATGATCTAAAGCTCTTGACAAGTTATTCTTCAAATTACAAAGAGAAAACAGTGCATAATTGTCAGTTAAATAGCACAAATAGAGTTTTATTGGTATTAAGATAATTAATTCAGCCCGCTAAATTCTCTGATCAAAAAGGCATCAGTGCTAGAAAAAGATTTTAAAATTTTTTTTTTTCTTTTTTGTTAATGAAGATGCTATGCCAAAATACACAATGCCCTGGAAACATTAATGATGGATTTCTGACAGACTTAGAAAGCACAACATAAAATAAAAATTGAGACTACAGAGGAGAATTCTGGGACTAAATTCTGCAGAGTCATACATTTCTCTGCCTCTGGCCAGTGCAGTGGAATACAATTTCAGATATTTTCTCTATAACTTTGAAGGGATTTTGTGTCCTGTTTTGCTCCTGTTTTGCTCTATCATCCATTCTTGCCTGGGGAAGATTTTCATTGTGTCAGTATAAGGGGACCCTGCGTAGTTGAAGGGGGAATTCATGTTTGTTTATGCATAAATTTTTACTAGAATGTAGAATATGTTAAAATGATAACAGTTTGTTTAGAAATGCCATCCTGGTAGTCAAAGAGTGTTTATTATGTTGGGCCACTTGTCCCATTCTTATTACAAGACAGCACCATTTTATATTTTATGTATGCAAACCCTGATTGTTCATAAATATGGTCCCTTTTGACATTGCTACTGTATTGGTAAACAGAGGCATTCACAACAAAACCTGATGATAACGGTCTAGCTCAAGTACAGAACAGTTAGTTACCTTTCATTCTGTAACTTCTTTAATAATGTCAGAAACTGCACAACTCTGAAAGTGTCATTTATCTCTCACAAAGGAATACTTTGTCTTCAGATTGCTACATTTTCCCCAAAATAAAATAAACATGGTTTTAATAAAATCATTAATATGTCTCTTTAAATATGAGTGCTACAGGCACTCATCAAGTGAACAAATGCATGAATGTAATTATATATTGTATACATTAAAAAAACTCCTAAGAATGTTCTATATAATAGCTTCATTCAGTACCTCTTTGTTCTTTCTCTCAAGAAGTGGGATTTCATCCAAATTCTAAAGGTTGAGTTGTCAGTAGAGCTCAAAGGGTGTTTTGTTTCCGTTTGTATAACTAGTTTAATGTTTTTTAAGGCCTCCATGTACACCAACAATGGAATCAGTCAGTTACAGGGGAGCTTAGCAGGACATTCTCAATGTTCTCTTCACAGCAGCAAATTATGCTGAAAGTAATTCAGGAGAAGAGCAACTCTTTCCACTGAAGAAGTTACTTAGCATAGCATAATAAATATTCCAATACAGATGTCATGTTCCAACTTCAAGATTGGAGATGACAATGAACATGCAGCAGGAGAACAAAGTCCACACTTCAATCGGTTTAATAATTACTTTGTGTTTTCTTGCTAAAGCTTCATGAAATTTTCATGAGACATTATTGGTATCTGAAAAAGCAGTGACTCTGAGCGGCTAAATGTGTGAGCTGGAGTAGAGTGTCACTTGAACTCCCACAGTAACGGGCGGCTGAACTATGGAATGTTACTAATTCCTGCACTCTAAAGGAGAAGTCATTGAGAGATACTGGGTTTTATGTTTGTGTGCTTTTAGTGATGCAAGGAGTTATATATTCTTATTATTTTCAACTGTTGGACAGCAGAAACTGAATCAGAAGCATGCAGCTTTGAGCTCTTCCACTTAATAGGTATTTTTGTTTCACATGTGTGTACTGCATGCATGATTTTTGCAAAATATTATTGACCTTTTGGCTTTGAATAAGGCAAAATTTTGTGCTTTCCTGGTTAAGAGTGAGTAATGTCAGCATATAATTAAATTGCTGAGACAGCTGTTGTGGCTGAGCCACTGGTTGTTTCCAAGTGCCCATGGGGGCACCTCGAGTCCTTTGCAACAGCTGTGGACACAGAGTGGCTCCACCAGGTCACTCCGAAGTGCCAGCAAGTGCTTTGGAAGTGCCTGAAGAATAAGAAACATTTTTCCTTTTCAGAGTGGGAAGTTCTTCACACTGAAAGCCTAGTACAACGTGTCTTTTGATGTCTGATTTTGGTGTAAAATGAAAATATTGCTATAGATTTTTGTTAATGTCTCCCATTCTTCCCTCCTCTGTCAGAAATCACAAGACCAGAACCGAGTATGAAATAGGCTGACACTGTCCTGGCCATCTGACAGTCGCCGCTGTCCTGGCTGCAGGGCACTGCTGAAGTGGCCTGGCCCCGTCCTTCTCTTTCCAAATATTTTTCTCCATTTTCTTTTGACTCACATGGGGCTGCAGGCTCTGGCAGATCGAGCTGTTAAGGCAGCTGAAACAATGAGCAGGGTTTGTTTCTGCAGGTTCAACAAGCTGACCGAGGTGTCCACCCTGTCACCTTGGCAAGAGCAGCTGCCCTGGGGCACTGCCATGGCCGTGGAGCCAAGGGCAGGCTGCCTGCCTGGGCGCTGCAATACAGTCTGCCAGGGACTGTTCATCTGGGACCTTCAGCTACCTCACGGACCATTTGTGAAGTAGAATGCAAAAAGATAGATGTCGTTAGAGAGCAAGCAAGGAGACACACAGCCAGTCCAATTAAAACCAGCAGTAGCAGCAGCGGCAGCGTTTATTATTATATCCCCTTTCTATATGGTAAGAACCCATCAGGTGTTCAACAACCCCCCAAGACAATAGGCTGGAGCCTCACAACACCCAGTTCCAAAACACTCAGTCTGAATCAAAAACATGTCAGGACAAACACCAGATGTTCAAGCGTTATCTGTTTGTTTTGCATAGTTCGTGTGGGAAAAGAGAATTTCTCAAAGACTCTGTCAGCCACAGATAGAAGAGACTTTAAACCTGGTTTTGTTTTATTTCTAACAGCCCAAGTGCCCTTTGTTCTGCCCCAGACGTTTGGAAACATCAAGAAGCCTCAATATGTCAAGGCACCTGTGCTAAATAGGAAATATGCTGTAGTTATTTGATTTTCCCACCTCAAATTACTGTCCCATGAAAAGAGCATCTTACCCATCTGTCAAGTTGACCAGCACCCTGTACCAAATGCCCACAGCTCACAGCCCCAGACACTCCATGTCTGTCCTTAGCTAACTACACGGACACCAGCACTCTAAATGATCCTGTCTGGATTCTTGTGTGGCATCACCACTAGGTTTTCTTTGAAAGAATCCAATATTTCTTGTATGTCTTTTTAGAGGACATGGGACCCTTCTGAAAATAACTGTACATTCCACTTGTGTGTATGAGAAAGAAGGTAATGGCGTTCATCTTTGTGTACCTGGATGAGAACCAGCTGGGTCCGCTTTACTTTATTGATGTTGGAAAATGTCAGGCTAATGGAGAAATACATGTTCTGCAGAGAGAATTAATTTTTAATATGGTTGTTACAGGTCATAAAACTACAAGAGAATTATGTGAATATTGTCTGTAGGGTGTGCCATTTTTACCCATTATTTGCTAAAAGTATTTTTGTGAATTACTGTGTCTTCACAAGATAGCCTAACAAAAGGCCCTAGTCCTTCATCCTCTGTTCATCTATTTTAGTCCTTACTGAAAAAAGTGGATTTTTGTCTCCATATAATTGCATGAAACGGTTTATGTAAGAATCCCTTCCAACATACACTAACCCCCACATGCCTTCCCACAATTTATAATATGCCAGATACTCATAGTGGTAGCTGAAGTCACTGAAAACTGTGTTTTGAACACAAAAGCAATACCTATTTTGTAGGGTCAGGGTCTGAATGTTTCAAAGTACTCCCTGAAAACAGTGGGTACTGCTAAATGTGTTGTACCCTTGATCTGAAGAATGGGGACAGCCTTGCAAAACCGAATGGAGATGTCTGAAGCTGCACTGTGATGATTTTCTCATTCTCTCTTAAAGAGAGTTTATTACACTTGTCACTAGAATGGAGTTTGAAAATTTTGCAGTAGGTATGGGATGAAGCTGCATGTTGAAGAAAATGCTTCATAGCACTTTAGAAACAGAGCCTTTGAATAGGGAAATGCACTTACTGATTAATGCAGGTACTCTCTGGAAAAAGTCTGTGATTAGGTAATGAACTGTGCTATCACCATGCACAACCACAAGGGAACCAAGAGAAGCTAGCACTGAGTTAGCTGTGTTCATTGTGGTAAACTTTCCACATTCCTTCTTCTTTTGGTGTAACACAAACACAAGCTGGAAAAAAAGTCTGAGACAACTGCCAGCCTAATGACATTGATGCTTTGTCTGCACGGTCTGGCATGTAAACTGTTGATGCCAATCAAGAATTTTCTCCAAACACTTTGTGTGTGGGCTCATGCCAGAGTGAAGCTCATTGTCTTTAGCAGGATGTGATTCAGATCATAATTTAACTCAGTTCCATTTCCACTTAAGTTTGCATTTAACAGAGCTGTAAACAAGTGACAAGCTATAAAAATTGGACTGTCCTACTGAAATTGCATGATTTTCAGGCACTTGTAAGAGAAGTGACTGTCTCTTACATGTTTGAAGGTAGCTCCTACATCATGGGGAGCGCTGCAGTCTGCGTAGTGAGTTATAGTTATCAAATGGACAGGTGAATGTCGGAAATTAGGAAACGGTGCTGTATTTTCTGTAAAGTCTTTTCATGCTGTGATGAGACCAGAACTTGGTTCTTGAAATTTTCCAGTCTATGATGAGAGAAGGGGAAAAGCAGCATGGCAAAGGAAGACAGCCAACTGCTTCTAAAGACAGTGTGTTCTCACGCAGTTGTTGGACCACGCCCTGCTTTTCTTTTATATGTATAATAGCCATGGAGAAGGCAGAATATCTGCAAAGAAATATTTTGCTAATAATCAAGAAGAGTGCTTAATGAAGGGTTCTTAGCAAGAAGCATTCACAAATTCTCTTTCAGTATCCAAGACACCACATAGAATAGTTTTTTTTTTATTAGAAGTAATCTCAAGTGTTTCTCACCTGCTGTTTTTTAGTGAACAATAAATTCCTCCCCCTTTTAGGATTAGAAAGATGAGAGTAACAGAAGTGCATCCTGAGGTCTGCAGACGCGGCAGGTGCTGGTACAAGTTGACCTTGGTGGGACAGGGATGGGCTGAGGGTGACAGGCTGTGTGCCTTCTGGCAACAGTTGGTAGTTGTTGTGGCACCCCCCCAGCCAGTCCTCCCACCAGTTCCAACAGCTGCCATGAGCTGCTCTGAAGTTCCTCCTAATTATAGCATTTCCTTGATCCTCTGGATCCCCTTCAGAGATTCCTGGCCCCACCCTTGGCCAAACTCAGCACCTCAACATAAGGCACTCGTGGAGGCTTGACAGTGGCGCTGCTGCTGCTGCTGCTGCCATCCTTGGGGAGAGGCTGGTGTTTCTGTAGTGAGCAGGCTTTGGAGGTCTCTAAATGCACCAGTAAATGTAACTGCTGCTGGTAAGCATGTAAAAATACTAATTTGTGAGTTAATTTTTACCCAAAACAGTATTTTTATTTTTCTATACCATTGGGTCTCATCTTTTTCCTACTGAAGTTTCCTAGGAACAGACATTAGGCCTGGAAATAATTTTGAAGTGTGTGAAGGAAGTGAGACCAAAGGTTTTCATGAGAAAAAAAAGGTTACTTTTATATGGACAGTAATTTTTTCCCTAATTGTTACACAAAACTAAGTACCTGTGCACATTTTTTTTTTTTTTTCTTACTTTAAAGGGGTGAAATCATACTTCTGAAAGTCACTTCTGAGTTTTTTTTCCAAATGCGAATTGGAACCTTGTTACTCACTATTTTTTAAAAATAAATTAAGACTGTGCTAAGTAGATTTAATTTCTTTAAATTCTAGCAATGGCTTTTAAATTCCCTGTTTGATGACGAAGAATACTGGTTCCATGGTCCTTCCTTTTGCACTTACGGATTTGTACGATGTGAAAGATCCCTGATAGTGAGGGACTGTAGTGGGTTGATGCTGGCCAGATGCCAGGCACCCACCAGAGCTGCTCTCTCACTCGTCTTCACAGCTGCACAGGGGAGACAATATATAACTAAGGATTCATGGCTTGAGATAAGGACCAGAGAGGTCACTGATCGAATACCATCAAGGGCAAAACAGGCTCTAACTAGAGATACTAATTGAAATTATTACTAACAAAATCAGAGCAGGATAATGAGAAGTAAAATAAATCCTTAGAAACACCTTTTCCCCACCCTCCCTCCTACCCTAGCAGTGCAAGGAGACAGGGAATGGGGGTTCTGGGCAGTTCATCCCCTGGGTCTTCTCCCCCTCCTCAGGCACGGGAGTCATTGCTCCGCTGCACCATGGGGTCCTTCCCGTGGGAGAGTTCTCCATGAACTGCTCTGATGTGAGTCCATCTCACATGAGTCCATCCAGCATGGAGCCATCCCATGGGCAACAGTCCTCCCCAAACTGCTGCAGTGGGGGTCACTCTTCCACAGGGTCAATCCTGCCGGGACAGGCTGCTCCAGCATCAGCTCCCCTCTCCACGGGGTCACAGCCTCCGCTCAGGCGTCTCTCAGCTCCAGCCCGGGGGTCCCCCGTGGGCTGGGGGTGTGGGGGGTGTCCCTGCATCCCCGTGGGCCTCTGTGGGCTGAAGGGGGATCTCTGCATCCCCGTGGGCCTCTGTGGGCTGAAGGGGGATCTCTGCATCCCCGTGGGCCTCTGTGGGCTGAAGGGGAACAGCTGCCTCACCACGGTTCTCACCACAGGCTGCAGGGGAATCGCAGCTCCGGCACCTGGAGCATGTCCTCCCCTCCTCCTTCTTCACTGACCTTGGTGTCTGCAGAATTGTTCCTCTCACATGTTCTCATCCTGCTCTTCTTTAGCCACAATTACAAGTGCCCCCAAACATTTTTTCTTTCTTCTTAAATCTGTTACCACAGAGGCATTACCACCATCTGTAACTGGCCCAGCCTTGGCCACCAGCACATCCATCTGTGGAGCCACCAGGGCTTGGCTCAGCTGGATGTGGAGGAAGCTTCTAGGTAGCCCCATTGCTACCCCTGTAGCCCCATTGCTACCAAAATCAGGCCATGCAAACCCAGTACGAGGACCTTGAGACACCTTCCTAGGTTTTTTTTTCCAGCCCGGTTTAGTAGTGCATTGTCATATATACACACAAATTCCATTAATTTCTGTGAGAATTGGACTTGTGCACATAGGGTAATTGTTTCTGAAGCTAAAAATCATTCCCATTCATATCTTAAGTTTTTCTCACCTGTGAGTGTAAGACATAAAGATCACATTAAAAAGAATACTAGAGCTAAGGTTTTTAAGACATAGCTGATACTAGAGTTTTACAGATGCCCAAGATTCTGTGAACTTAACTGCAGTTCCGTTTTGCTGCTGCATCCTGCATGGTGGTGGTTACTGGAATAGTGTGGGGCTTGGCTCTGCCTGTAGTTTTACCAGAAATTGCACTACAGTACCCTGAGCGAGCTCAGACAATAGTCTGGGATGTTATGGACCCAAAGTAATTTTCTTAAATTTAAAAATATTTCCATCTGTGTAAAGGCAAATCTGCCACATCGCACAGTGTCAGAGCACTGTGAATGGCCTCTGCCTTGCGATGCCCTTCCTTTCTGTGCTGTTTTTGTTTATGGGGAGTGCAGGGACAGAGCGCAGGTTGCGCAACACTTGGACTCTGCTCCGGCGATGTGAACAGATTTCCCAGAGTTTGGCTGAGGCCGTGCAGCGGAAGCGAGGGCTGGCTGGAGATGCTCCAGGGCAGCATGAGTGGCTCCCTTGCAGGCACTGAGTCAGAGCAGGAGGCTGTGGGTGCTGGTGTGTCACCAGCTCCCTGCTCAGCAGCAGCTTCGCTTGGATGTGGCTCAGTCACAAAGTCCACACTCAGTGCTTTCTTCTGAGCCCCCGTAAAGGACCCCGAAACAGCTCCACACTGTTAGCCAGACTCCGTGTTTGTGTTATTTCAGGTGAATGACAGTGCACTTACAGAATAATCTGTTCTTTCTTCTCAGTTCCCCGAAAACCTTTTTAGATGAGTAGCTCTGAATTCCCTAATACCAGAAAAAAAAAAAGGTCTGAAAATAGAACCCGCTGAGATACATTTGTTGTTGGAGTTAGTACAAGCAGAAGGAGAATTAGTGTCCTTCATGCTGCTCCTTGCTAATTTAAACTCCCTGAGACATCTTGGCATGGCTGCAGTGGAAGTCGAGGATTAGAGCCTTGCAGTTAAAAATGCAGGACACGGCAGCAGCACAAATTCAGAATAACATTGGCATTTCAAAGCGGGAGGCAGACACTCCAACCAGAGGCATTTAACAGAAGGCCAAGGTACAACAGGTGGAACAGAATCACGAAGTCCTAGTAAAATACTCAGCTGTTTAGATCTGAGCTTTGGTTCAATTTTTCTCTAATGAGGGTCCACCATTGGGATACAATTTGCCACTTGTTGAATTGGAGCACCGCAGGGCTTTAGGGGTGGGAATGCCATGATCTGGGCAGCTTGGGGTGGCACTTATGGTAGCATGTTCTGTGTCCTATTTCTCAGATTCTTGTGTATCTCATTTGAGTTGTAAATATTTAAATTTCCCAGATTTTACTGGGAACATGGAAACTTATTTTTTGCCTGTGGAGACCCCCATCAGTCTCACCCGTGGTGCAGAAATAGAAGCTAAAATGAAGGTCTCTACTTTCCTGTTCTGCTTATGAATGAAGACCTTGTTGAGAAACAGCCTGCTCTGATATTAGGATTTATAACAATAAAAGATGCAAAAATTGCTGATGAAAAACTAGAAAGTGAGAATTTTAGTATGGATTTTGGGGCTGCTTTGTCATATGTTTGAATATACCTCAAATAAGAATCTCAAAAAAGCAAGTCATAAAAGTTCCTTACTTATCTGCATAGTTATCTTTACTTCAATATTACAGATGAGGCAGGATTTTGTTAAGTTTGAGGCTCTTTGGCTTCATGCACTGTATGCAAGAATTCTTATACTTGAAATATAAGAGTAAAAAGAAGAAAAGCTAAAATATAATAAATATTTACAATGAGCGGAGAATAAAGTGCTTTAGTGCTAGGGAGAAGCAATGGTGAGTGGTTTCATTGTGAATAATAACAAATGCTCTAGAAGCTGTGAGGAAAGGGAGGGACTCAGCACCTTAGAGGCTGAATAACATTGATGTGAAAGTGTGATCTTAAGTTTGAGTTTGGAAATTATACGTGAAATGTAAAATATTAGGAAAAGAAAATGGCTACAGACTACATAAAGACAGTGCCACGTTTTTGTGGTTTTCCGTTCTTTAAAAAATGGTCTAGTGGTTTTTTTTGCTTTTTTTTTTCCCCCTCTGCTTGTAATTCACATTATTTTTAGTAATACCTGAGATGTACATCACAATGTAGACTGAAACTTGCTTGTGAAATAGTTCTGGTGATCAGCTGGGTGTGGAGTGGGGACAGCAGTGGTGGCCATGCCACTAGTGTCAGTAAAAGCAGTAACAAGTTCAAGACCGAGTTCAATAAAGATTTTCAACTGTGTTTTTTAGAAATGTGAATCGAAATGGTTTTCCAGACACAGAATGTTTAAATTTTTATCATTCTTTATGTATTCTTCTTAAAGACTTACCTCTTTGTAACAAAAAACTAATAGAGGATAACCTACTCAAGTACAGACAGTAACCTGGTAAATTGCTTGGGCTTTGAGCCAGGCAATCCCTTGATCCCTGACTATTGATTGCTTTAACATAGTTCCTTTTCCTTTTCTTTTTCCAAACAGAATTAGGTGCTCATCCTTAAAATGCTTGTTCTGTTAAGTTACTTACAAAACAGTGCATTTCACTGTAAACTTTCAGTTGCAACAGAAGCACAGTTCTTTCACCACTGAATTTTGAGGCCAAAAATATTTTACAGTGATCATTGTTATAGTTATCTCACATTAAAATTATGTGGATTTATGCATGACTCCGTTGTTTTCAGGGTAATAAATGTACATGAGAGTTTGCATTTTGAAATGGTAGGTATGTTGTTGACTACATTGCAATAAAAGCTGTTAGTGCCTTTGGAGAGAAATTGGTGATTACACATGAGTCATGAGGCTGTAATCTGCCTGGTTTGGTGGTGGGAATATATTCTGGTATTTTTGGAGACATACAGACAGACTACTTTTCATGCTGTGGAAAGCAACAAAGCAGTTGGATTTGGCAAGACAAACATTTGTCTTTTCAACACTCAGCAAAATGACTTTTGCTGAGTGAGGAATGACCATATATTGAGTTTGTAGAAAAAGACTGGTAGCACAAGAGCATACAACTTTCAGACAATTAAATAATCTGTAAGATGTGTGCGTATTACAGATTTTCAATATCACAATAAAATTCACCAATTGTTCAAGTAAAAGTAATTATTCAACAGTAGGGCAAAAGAATTTAGAACAGCAGGGGCAGAAGACCAGAAGAAAAAATAAACAACCAGATGATAGAGAATTTGAGGTGGGTTAGGTTGAGATGACAAGGTCAGACGTGGAATAAGAAAAGCAAATAGGACTTCCATTACATTATCCTTAACTGTTTATCCAGTGTATGGGGTATTTTGCTCTAAGCTTGTATCTTTTCTTTTTCAGTCACATAGAAAAAATTACAACTTGGCAAGATCCTCGAAAACCGATGAACCAGCTGCTGAATCATGTGAGCCACCACCCTGCAGCCACATCCACGCCAATGCCACAGAGGCCCATGGCCATGTCTCAGCCAAATCTCAGTGAGTACTCCGTGCCTTGTCTCTGGTGAAAACATGAAAGAAATGGCAGACATACCTGCTGATCTGTTTGTCAAAGTAATTTTTGGTTCGAGAAAGTAGCTCTGATTCTGCTATCAGACCTAACAGTATGTTCTCCCCTTCATTTACTTGATTTTCCCTCTGTAGACTTGTCAGCAAGTGAATTTGTACGGTTTGAGGTGAAGTTCTAACATCTCATGCTCTATTTTAAAGCTTCCATGGCAACTTTTTGTTGTAGTATTAAACACAGAAAAATAAGCTCTGTCTGTGCTTTTCCATTCTGAGGTGGTGAAAGGCCCCAACAAGTCTCCCATGTGATGTCCAAGCTGTTGGATAACCTGTCCACAGTCAGTTCTGTGTTTCTTCAGGTCAGAGGTTTCAGCTGGTTTCCTTGATAGTTTTTTTTTATGGTGGTGGGGCTTTTGCATAGTGAGGTTCTGCACTGGAAGCAACTTGCAAAATACTAAACAGTCTGTTTTGCAGTATGAATTGCCTACAAAATGCTTACAACTGGTGTGGTTCCCTTGCTGTTCCTGTTTAGCACTTCAAAAGTAAATTTAATTGTCAACTTACATCAATCTGATATTGCCAGATATAAACCTTAGTGAAAATAAGCCATGAAAATTCTGAAAATTTTGAAGAAAATTTGTAGACGGAAGAAAATATTTTCATGCATAATTGAGAATTACAAATCATCCCTAATATTTCACTTCTGGAGCTTTAATTTTTCTACTGTTCAAGAAAATGAGAACAGGTGAGTTTACAAGCTCAAGATCACAAAGCTTTGTCGAACAGACTTAAAAACACAGAGAAGATTCTTGTTCTGTTTAACTTTTGGTAAGTTGATCTCATGATTTCTTGATTATTCAGTTGCAGTGTGGTTTATCAGGGCTGTCTCTTCACTTGCCAAGAAAATGGTGAATTTTTGTCTGCTAATGGTTACCATTAGAAGTAGTGCAGTATTTACTTTGTCTTAAACTTATAAGAAACACCTAGGCTGATCTCTTAGGTAATTGACTTCAGTTCTTTCTTCTACCTTTCTCTCAACAACTGCCTTCTTGCATATGTGCAGTCAGAGTGTTGGTTGTGTTACATGATTCAGTAAGCAAGGGCAGTAGCAAATCCTAATGTGAGAGAGGACATCTGCAGAAGAAAGCTGAGTGAAACATGGAAGGTTGGGGTATCTGCAGAGTGGTAAAACCAGCAATTGCTCTGCTGTGCCTTCAGAGCATGGCTGCATGTGGGTCAGTCTGACTGTAGCAGTGCTGGAAAGGCCAGGTGGTAAGAATAAGATGGCAGGCTTTTTGTTCTTACCAACTCCTCTGCTGATGTTGACATCTGTTACATGTCCTTGGTTAAAAACCAGTGATGCCATAGATCAGGACAGTGCACACTTTTCCCCTCAGTCTGTTAGTGGAAGTGAATCAAAGCCAAATCCTCTACTGAAGCACATGGATACTGAATTTTAGAGGAGGGTCTTTCTTGAGAAACAAAGGGTTAGAAATAAAAGACCATACCTAAAGAAGAGTTTGTTCTTGAAGGTACTTTAGGTGCCCAAGAAGGATATTTCTACAGACTTCAAAATCTGTCCCATCAAATACAGTCTGTATTCACACACACACACACACACACACACACATATATATATATATATATTTATGATGAGAATCTACTTTTTGGTAGGTATTATGCAGTTCTTGGCAAAGTGGTTCAGATGTGTGATTGAATTTCCCACTAGAAATAGTATGCAAAAATCTACACAGTGTCTGTTTATTTAATCAAGAAAACGTTCCATCAATATGTCTTGGTGAACTTTTTCTCATTTTGGTGGCTTTCAAAGGCACAGTAAGTGTGACACTATTTTATTAAAAAGTGTATCTTGTAAGATTCAGTGTAGAAACTGTGTGTATATGCATGTACATACACAGAAATGACACAGAAAGATTGCAATAATCTGAACAGAACACTGCAGCCTCTGAATATTTCATGTGGCAGTTTAAAATGCATGCGGCTGCTGTTTCTGGTACTAAAGTAGAATGTCTCTGTTTTTAAATAGCCATAGACAAAAGGAAGGGTCTTTCTGCTCCTCTGTGCTGCCAGCAGAGTAACTGCTAGAATCCGTGTTCCTGGGGCGGCTCTGCCTCTGCACTGAGCAGTGCTGGCCTGGCAGTCAGACCTCTGAGCCAGGAGTGGTTGTGCTGACACCAGAGGAGGAGTGGGAACTCAATGTGCAGTGATGCCACTCTTCTGGCCCTAAGTTTGTGGCTTTGCAGCAAATGAAGTCTGTGCATCTGTCTTTTGCCTTAGCATTTTTTTTTTTTGGTACCGCAGGAATTAAAAAAGTTTTTCTTTTGAAGATGTGCCTCTTAAAAGATAATGATACAAGTATTTCAGGTGTGCACCCTGCACTTCCAATTACTATTTTTCCTTTTTGTGCTTCTTATGAAGAGGAGGAAGTTATGGTCTGTTTTGTACAGCTTGTTGCTTTGGTCAATAAACTCCTGTCAGCAATATTTGCTGGGAGTTGCACAGACACATAAAAATTTTATCAAAGCACAGAGCGTGACTAAGTGATACCAAGTGACAGTGTGCCTGTGCTGGACACATACAGAAGCACATAGTGAGAGTTGGTTTAAGTTTGTAATCATACTTTAAAAAATCTGCTGTATTTTTCTACCTTTTTTCTTACTGTGGTTTTATGTTACCTATTTATGAGCCATACGTGAAACTACACACTTCATTCATGTTAGTTTTCACACTAATGTTTAAAGTACTGCCTTTTAAATGTTATAGAACAAAGGCATCAGAAAGTATTTTTTTCCTTTGATGCATCTTGTTATATTTACAGAAAAGTAATATATGCTGGGTAACTTTCTGTGCTCATTTACACACTGCCACTAAACTCAGTGACATTTCATGAATGAAAAGGGAAATTTGTCACAGAGATTTAAAGCATCTTCTTGCAGTTTGACATGTATTTAGACTTGTTCAGTCTGCTTTTTCTGAACATTTTACCATCGTTATTCTTCTAAGATGATTTGTAGATGCATATACTAAGGAAAGGAAAGCATTAATAGGAGTCTTTTCAGTGTATATTTTGTTGTTGGAAGCAAAAGGGAAAATTATGAGCCTCTGATTGAAGACAAGCAGAAACACTGTATTTCTTGTGTCTTCATAAGGACTTCAAAATTGCATTTACTCCGACGCTGATTCTGCACAGATCTTAATTTTCTGCGCATTCTAAACCAGAGTCTTTTCCAGCTGATTGATAAGGTATTAACCATCTATTGCCAATCAATTCTTGTAGTAGAATCAAGGGCCCTGTGTGGAAGGAGGGGTTACTGTACACCCTTGTTTGGGTTGTCAGGTGGAGGTCCCTGAACAAGGAGAGCAAACCGCAGGGCCCTGTTTCCCAGGGGAACGAGAGAGCAGCTGCAGTGCTCAGGGTCCCATTGCTGCCTCATCAGAGGCCTCCCACAGGGGTGGCTGGGTCTGAGCTACACGTGCCTTTCTGCCTTCATGGCACTCCCTGGTGTAAAGAGATTGTGGAGTATGATTTTGAGTTATGTGTAGAAGATTTAGGGGAAAAGTTAGATCCTTGCGGAAGTTTCTTTTGCAACATTTTTTTAATTAAATGCTACTTGTTTCGTAGTCTTTCTCTATTTTACATTATGCAACACTCAAAATCATTGTTATTTCCAGCCTTCTCCCTTTGAACTGTTTTAAAGAGATTTCTTTTGTGACTGTACGCTTCATCCAGTGGGTAAGAACAATCTGGTCTTCATTTAAATGTTTTCCAAATTTAACAGTTTGTGACACAGTTTGACATAAAATAATAAACACCTCTAATAGTACTTATGTTTTCTGTATAAGTTAGCTTGAATTTATATGTGAGTTCCTTAAAAAGCTCATACAAAAAGAACATACTATCTGCAAAAAACCTCAAAACTTCTGGCCCACCCTGTACACGGTTGGATGTGGGATTTGGACCTTGGAGCAAATAGTGGTTGCAGGCTGCAAGGCACAGTTCCTCTACATCCCATATGAGTGACTGAGCTGTGTGTTAAGCAGTGCCCAGAGTTTGGTGGTTTGAGAGCTTTTGGACACTCTGCCACTTTGTGAAGTGCCTTTGAGTTTGTCTGGGTGTGGACAGGGGCTTTCAGTTTATCTAAGTGTGGTTAAAATCGGTGTCTGGTCTGACTCAAGCCACCAAAGTCCAGCCAAGTGGGGCATCCCTGGTGTTCCTCAGTGCCAGGCCACCACCATCCCCTTCATCTCTCTTCACAGTGGACAGTTTAGCTCCAGCAATTGCAGAAAGGTATGCCTGGTTTTACCCCTTCTGGTACACAAGAGAACTCGTGTGATTCATCAGACTATGCACAGAGATGGGATTGATGGGCAGAAAGGCTTTTAAATGCTGGAGTTACTCATAACCTGGCTGTCAGGGAGGGAGTGACAAGGTCTGGAGCACAGAGACAAGCTGCATTTGTGTGGATCTCTTATGTGTTAGAGCTGAGCCATCTTTTCTTACCCTGTTTTTTCCTTTGCAATGTGTTATTTTCCATGTTAGTTTGGACAAGATGGTCTTTCAAAGTCCCTTCCTGCTGGGGCTGTTCTGTGATGGTGGCTGATACAGAATGTCTATTGACCGAGGTAATACTGCCCTCAGAAAATGTACCTGCATCACTCTCAGTTCTGTACACTGACATAGTAACTCATAAATATGTATTCTCTTAGGTTCTGTCAAAATGAATTCATTTACATGCACATTTGCAGGGAAAAAAAATCATAAATATTCTTAATGTTATAGTTCCTGAGGTTTTCAGTGTTCCTGTACTCTATCTGTATCTGGAGCAGATTGTATTACTTTATCTCTGTGCTGCTGCTTTATGTGTTGTCTGCTGGTGACATCCTCAGAGAGGTTTGATAAGCACTTGTGGGCTCATTCGGGTGTACTGAATGGAGGGACAGATGCTGGGAGGTCACTATTGCTGTTGTGAGCTCACAGAGGTGAAGATGCCTGTTCTGAAGTAAAGACTTCTTTCCTGGATGAGTTTCCACACACAGCCGAGGCCTTGCACAGGTTGTAGTTGTGTCCATCACAGAATAGCTGAGGTGGGAAGGGGCCTTGCGAGGTCTCTCACTCAGCCTCCTGCTGGAAGCAGGCTCAGTGGGGGGACCAGAGCAGGAGCTGGGCACTTTGTGCCTGCAGGTGTAGAAGTCCTTTGTGTCCTGGTGTAGTTCTCATGTGTTCATCAGGAAGGAGATTGGCAGCACGAAGGGAATGGGTGCTTCATCACCAGCACTGAGTGGGCGAGTTTCAGAATGTGTAACACACACACATGCACGCACTTTAGAATAGAGAGAATTTCTGGCAGAGGGAGAAGGGTGCTACATGTGCTTCAGTTTGCTCTTAACACCTCCACTTCCACCTGATCGGGTTATGTATAAATATGGAGTATAAGAAAAATAACGTGGCCCATCTCTGGCAGAAGCTGGTAATATTTATCTCCATTTTATGAATCAATCAGTTCAAGCAGAAAACAGTGGAAAGCCTGATATTAATTTGTTTAGTGTCAGTGTATGCGTTCATCCTGAGACTTCAACCACATTAACTTCTTATATCAAACTCCATGTGAAGAACTATTTAATTGTTGTTTTACCCTTCTGAAGAAGAGAACCTTACCTTAGAAGGCACTCTGTCAAGACCCACAAGCAGGCATGACCCAAGTGATATGAGCAGGATGGCTTTCACTTTTAATTCACTGGTTCTCTAAGATGAAGGACATTGGGTATTACACAATAGAATTTTTTATTATGAAAAGCCTCTTACACTGACAACTAGTTGTTTAAAAGAAAATCATCCATGCATCTAAGAAGTTTGACTTTCAGCTTCAATTTGGTCTGGACAAGTGGAAGTTATAGCACTTTGCCTCTGGTTTCATTTTTTTTTAACCAACCAGGAAATCCAACCAGTTAAACAATGGAAAAATCCTGTCTAGGAGCAATAAACACATGAACCAAAGTTTCCGTATCCTGCCATGATAAAAGAGGTGTAGCTACTATTGTTCAAGGATGATAAAAGGCAGTTTTGGTTACTATGTCAAAGTGAGTCTGGAGATAACGCAGAAATTTCCAAAGTGTTCAAAACCAGATGATAGGTATTTTAGTGTTCACCAACGTCCATGAAGAGATCTAGATTTTGCAAGGCTTGGTTTGCTTTGGCTGGAAATTTGACTAGAAATGTGTGACACTGACAGGAACATGTTTTTACCCTCCTACCACCTGCATGGTGGAAAGGCTTCCTGTTCCAAGTAGTTTTTAATTACTGGATATCCTGAAAGAAGCAAACACAATTCATTTGTGGTTAGCATGTACAATCTTGGCACCTGCTCCTGATGATTACTTACAGGAGAGCTGAAAGTTCTTGAGGGCATGCACATTCTGTGGAAATCAGAGTTTTGTGATGCAGCTCTCAAAAGAATGAGGGGGTTTTGCTTGTTTGCAATTAAAACCTCTAATAAGTGACTTATGCAGATTTCAAATGGAGTAATTTATTTACGTTTAGGGACAGTGGGTAATAGTTCCAGAGTCTAATAGGAACTAACTTCAGTATCAGATGAATTAAATCCAGATGTCTCAAAGGACACACACCTTTAAACCAGCAACTGACTTCTAGTAAATATGAAATATTAAAGGTCATTGTGTTCAAGAGAGATGTTGGCATTGTTTCAAATTCTAGTAATTTTTAATTTTGACACAAAGAAGTTCCTGTTGGTGTGAGCATTTCACCTCAAGGTTAGTAATCCAAACATGTGCCAGTGCAAGAGTGCAGGATTGTTTCCATGGTTTGAAAGTGAATGAAATGCAAAAGCTGATGATTGCAAGAAGCAAAAGTGAAAATGATTTAATAAATATTTTAAATATAATGGTCATTAGTAATTAGTCATTAGCATTAAACTGTCTCTCCACTCAAGCAGTCCCCATCATTATTTGTTGTTACTAATTTAATGTGAAAAGTCTTGCAGAGTAAATCTCTAATCTTTTAAATAACTTCCTGCTAAATCATAGCTTTGATGTTCCACCTGCAGGTTGTTTGTATGGGGTTTTTTAAGCTTAAATCATCGAAGACAGGAAAGATTAGTTAAATGTGAATATCACAGATCTCAACAGTTAAAACTGTTGAGAAATTTCTATATAGCTATTTTCAGTGCAGAAATCTGAATAAAGGAGTCTCTGTGCTCTGGGATAGTGCAACTTTTTGCTTTAATACTTTACAGATTTTTGGAACAAAATGCACCAGAACTGAAAAGCAGCATTTTTTTGCTGACCTTGTTGGAAGGCTAATGCTTCTTTCTGGGAAATAAATGAAACAGGCAGTTCTTTGTTAGCTGAAGTGGAGAGAGAAAAGGAGGGGAGCCCAGTCTTCTCTTCTTTATGGTGTCATGTCTAAGTCAGAACTGTAGTATGGCTGGGTTAATTTTTTTTTTTTATTAACCTCTGTAGACATTTGTTTTTCATCAGACTGTGTTGCATGAGACCTGGCGCTGGCTGGTTATCTGAATTTGGGTCTGGGCTCTATAAGCAGAGCAGAAAGATCCACAGTCGCATCCAGACACTTCTGACACTAAAATAATAAAAGTAGATGCAATCAGTTCAATGCATATGTCAGAAATTATTTACACTTGCATGTTTTGGCTTCTGCAGCTTGTGGAGTCTCTTGTCCACAGAATAATCCTTGCTTAGTATATATCCAGCAAAGTCGACAACAGAAAGGTCTCCTACAATGTCAGAAAACCTAATTCACTAGAATATCATTATTAATTTAAAAGCAAACAAAGGCAATAAAAGAACTCTTTTCTTTTTCATCTAACTGGAAAAAGAAAACTGCATAGGTCTAACTCGAGATGTAAACTAAACACTTGTTATTTTATGGACTGAAATGAAACTGTGGTCACAGAGTTCAGGTTTGGAACTTAGCTCCATATTTTTACTTGCTGTCTTTTGGGCTGGATAATTGTGTAATGGCTGTTTATTGGAAAGACTTCATTTTGCAAAATAAATTTGGGTTTCCCTAAGAGAACTGAGTTCAAGGCCATCCTGAGTCTGTCTGCTTTAATGATGAATGCTTTTCTCCTCTTATGTTATGCCCAATCTCCTTTACCACAGAGTGATAGATTTGGGCTTTTTAATACTTTTTTCTTTGCAGAACCTTAGAAATGTTACACTGGCGTTCCAGACCCTGCCTGGTGAAGTGAAGCTTACTGCAGACCAGTTGTTTTTCCTTAGTAACCTTTTGACCTCTCAAAAGCAGCCCCGAGGTGCCAAAGCTCCCCAGAGCTGTGGCTGTCAGGGTCCCTGCTGTGCCTGATGGTGTCATTGTACTGAGAGGGTCTGTGTTGGGCAGTCTAGCTGGAGTGTGAACTGTGGCTTTTTCTTTTTTAACCCAAACTCCATTATGTTCCTCATACCATTCAAATACAAATTCAGAACTGAAATATAAATAAAAGTAGGCATTACTAACCCCCATAAGTAGCACAATAGATGTGCCATATGATTCTATCACAAGGAACAGAGATTTGTAGAATGTCATCCTTTGTTAAGTTGGTCACTGGAACTGACACAAGACTTGCCTTTCACTGGGCTTCTTCAAACCTTTAGTGACGGAGTTATCAGCTGTGTTCCAAACTAGTGTTACCAAACTTTTACTGACAGGGTTCAGCTCAACTTCAGTTGAGCAGGATAAGCACTTGGGTAGAACATTTGTCACAACTAAGCTTATGTGTGTATTACAAGAGTAATTTGTCCATTGTTGGGATTCTTTTTATTGTACCAGTGTATTTAAAGATTCACTATTAATTTGAAGTCTAGACAATATCAAACATATCAAGCATTCTTAAAGGTATTCCAGGTACTATATTTTTCTGTTTTCCCTATGCATATCATTATAGCTCTACCCTTAAGCAAAGGACCTTAGTTTAGTCCAATTTTTTTTTCTTGTTTGAAAAACTGACACAGTGAAAATTGCTGAAGTAGTAAGAAGTCTTAGTCCTGTAACAACTCTGTCATCATACTTTGCCACACTTCTTTTGAAGAGACTGGTGTTCTGCCTGGATGCTGGGTTTTGCCCAAGTAGGTAGGACAAAACCTACCTGACATTATCTATAGTGTTGTATATGAAATTGTATGGAGATCCAGCCCAGGTCTGATAGAATAAAAATTATGGAATCATTTGGGTTGGAAAAGCCCTCAAAGATCATCAAGTCCAATGGTTAACCCAGCACTGCCAAGGCCATCACTAACCCATGTCCTCAAGTGCTACAACCACAGGGCTTTTAAATCCCTCTAGGGATGGGGACTCCACTGCTGTCCTGGGCAGCCTGTGCCAGGGCTGGACAAACCTTTTGGTGAAGAAATTTTTCCGAATCTCCAACCTAAACCTCCCCTAGGATGACACACTGGCATCAGTCTCTGTGCTGTACTCTCCAGAACACCTGGTTCTGGAAGCACATTGCAAAGATGGTTTGGATCTGGCTGCATGCTTTCCACAAGGTCCAGAAGGCTTTATTAGTGTGGGGTTTGCACCACCTACAGGTAATAAAGCTGCCCTTAGATCCAGACTGGCCCTGGAGGTAGCCCAGGACTAATTCATACCTGGTCCATGCAGCTAGGCCTGATCTGCATCAGTAATAAATCTAACCTGGGTCCTGAACAAACCATAGAGTTAAAATGTTGACAATTCACTGTATTTCACTCCTGGCTTGTCTGGAGGATATCAATGCTGGCCACTATTCTTAACACCATAAAGAAGTATTCCTCCACATTTGCCTATTGTCTTGTTCTTTCCCTTCTTGCATGTATAATTTCAGCTGTGATACAACATGAAGAAGGGAGCATTTAATACAGCAAAGGCAGCAAGTAGCCATGACAAATACTCCCACAATTCAGGCCCTAACTCTGAACACATCCCAGGCACACAGGACAGGCTATTATTCTTCAGTTCTTCTCCTGGTTCTATCATTTGCTGCTTAGATGAAAGCAATTTTCTTGCAGAGAACATCCTATATTGTCATGATCCTTCAGCCAGCCTGGATTCTTATCACGGTTTTCTATTCCTTGACATGCCAAAAATGTAAACACATGCTTATGCATACAAGAAAGAGTTACATTCCTGCCTTAGTGCTTATGGTTCTGGCGATTTAACACCAGATTTACACTGATACTAGTTATGTCATTGTATTTAGAATATTTCTTACGTATTTTAATGTGGCTAAGACTAGACTCACTGCATCTTAAAATGTGGTTCTATATACTATTTTCCCATTGTAAAAGCAGTTCGATTTCTGCACCCAACTCTCATTCCTGCCTTTCCCCTCCCAGCACTGCACTTTCTGGGGTATCCTTTCTGGGGTTTTACAACTGAAAAGCTGCGGCTGAGTGCTGGCTTTAATCTGTCTTTCCTGTAACCATCTTATTTTCTCACCTGGACTCGTACATTGATTGCACATAAGCAGTTTCATGGCTATGCAGTTATTTTTGCTGGGAACTGGTCTGGCCAGAAAATAGCTTCTTTTTATGTTTTAGTTTGCTGTGTGACCACAAAAATGCTTTTGCCAGGTCAGTAAAAGGAGCAACATGTGGGCAGGAGAGAGCAGCTGAGTGTGGAAGACGTGGTAGATGGTGGCATTCTGGTTTCACGTGGAAGTGTGATGTCACTTGTGTGGACACAGCTGTTTGTGGACCACACATACACTGACTCTATGGAAAGGTTGTATTACTGCAGGACTGCATATAACTTGGGTTATTTCTTGAGCTGGATTTGCCACTGAAGCTAAAACTATCACACAGCTACCCTGTCATATGGTTCCACAGTCTCTACATATTGGGCCTGTGTTACAGTGGATCACCTAGAGGAAAAATTTAATTCGGATCTCATATGAGCACCTGTGAATATTTCTGTTCTGTCAAACACAGCAGGGCAAAGTTTATGCCAGCTGAATGCCTGTGTGCCACTGTTACTGCAGCTGCAGAAAGACAAGACAGTACCTGATATAACAGAAAAGTGGCTAGCATAAAAATTTTAATTTGGAACTGGCAGAGTGCGTGCAGTTCAGCGTTTTGAATTATACGGGTATCATACATTTGATCCAAGGTGTAAAATCAACCCATTTTTTACAATCATACATGCTGTATTCTCCAAGGTCAGACATGGGCACAACATAAACATGTTCAGGTCTTTGAGACACAGAACTAGGCTGATATTTAGTTCTTATGTGGTGAGAACAAGGAGTGGAAGACTGTCAGGAAGATAAAAATCTTAGTCCTTTGAACAGAAAAATACTATCTTCTTCTTAGTGTCTGGGGTGTTCTTGATAAAAGGTAAGAGCTCTGTTAATTATGCTGTTGCCCCTTTTGTGAAAGAATCCTCACAAAAATTACAATTATTTTTTAAACTGGTACATGGCTCCCACTTGTAATCCAGACTGACTTTAGGTACTGTGTCTGTTTTTACTGGAAATTTGAAGATGGGGAAGGAAAAGAAGGAACAGTTTACGACAGCTTTTGAGTTACATTGCTGGGAGCTGATGCATTTTACTCAAAAATTAAAAAGAGGTACAAAGACAGGCTGTGCAGTTTCCTCTCTCTGTCTCATTTTCCTCCCATTTTCCCCAAGCCTATCTATTACTAAGAGGGAAGCATTTCTAGAGGGAATGGGTGGTTTGGTTTCCATGGCCAAGTGATACCTACTGTGTTTGGTGCCAGGGCATTTTTTCAGCTTTGTGACACATTAGCACCACAGTGACACAGAGAAAGCTACACAGAGACTTGCAATTTCTTTCATGGCAGTTCTATGAATAAAAATGCCCATCACCCAGAGAATTCTGCTCTGATTTATAGTTTCTGAATTTGATCAGAGAAGATGATGTTGGTTTAAGTAGCATTAAGAATCTAAGCAACATTAACGTGCTCAGCAACAGCCTTCTGTCAGCAAGTAAAGGGTATAGCTCAGGTTTGCTTATAAAAGGTCCTGTTTTAAGCCCTGCTATCTATGGATTCTTCCCCTATTAACCTTGTGAATATCCTACCAAAGGTGGGGGATCAATGGATCATTTCCAAATCTGAGTATCCTAACTGAAAAGGTTTCAGTTGTTAATTGGAAATTACTTCTGGTAGTTATTCTTATAATAATTGATTTAAATCTGTCAATAAAGAAAATGTTAAGATGAAAACGTCTTTACTAACTTGCTGTCCATTATAGGCACACACTTTTAGAGGAATTTTCAATTAAAAAAGCTTGCATGTCTTTTGCTACATCATTAGGTAAATATTTGAATATACCAGGATAAAGATAAATATTTGTTGTATTGTAAGTATTCTTTTTTGATACACTTGGAACATTACATTTATTAAGCAATTGCTAGTGAAGATCTTGCCAGGTGGAGTAGTTCTCTCAGTCGTTTGAGATACAGTAATTCTAATAAGGCAGCGCTGTGGGTGAGCAGCACGTGTCCCGGGCCCTCTGCTGCGTGACAGTACAGTGCCCCCGCGGTACCATGAGTTCTTGTCTTTCCCACAGTGCTGAGTGCCCAGGCGCAGCTGCCCCCCAGCGCAGCCCTGGCGCCGCAGAGCCGCCCCCCGCCCGCGCTGCAGGCCCTGCCCGCAGCTCTGAGCACGCAGCAGCAGCAGCAGCAGCAGCAGCAGCAGCAGAAGCTGAGGCTCCAGAGAATCCAGATGGAGAGGGAGCGCATTCGGATGCGCCAGGAGGAGTTACTGCGACAGGTAACACCATAGAGATTTCTCTTTTGTCCAAGGGCTTTTAGTTCAATACATCCACATTTTTAACAAGTATAGTTAGTAGCTCTGTTACTTTATGTCAAGATTAACCATTGTTTTACAGAAGGGTAACCAAAAAACTACTAGAAATAGATAATTTCATTTTTTTTCTCTAAACTAGCATTGAACAGAACACAGAGCGGCCATCAGTCGGAAGTTACAGACCTGGAGTCTTTCTTACCAGTCTTTCTTAATAGTCATGTAAGGACCAAATTCTGTTCTGTGTCTGCCCACAAGAAGCTAGAGCAACTAACACAGGTTCATTTGCAGTTTAATTTGGTTTGCATAGGACACCATGTTCATGCTTCACTGAAGATAAAGGCAGAACATAGCAAGTTGTTCTTGACTCTAATCCCAACTCTCTTAATTTGCACCCTTTGCCTTTGATATAAAATAAAATCACATTCACTTCTTACATGAATACCTCTGACCCAAAAACTTTCCAGAGTTGGTTATTTGTGATGTATTGCTTATTGTTCTATTTCTTACGTTTCAACTCTATATAAAGACTCATATTTTACAAAATAGATATGTAACTTCCTATATTAAGAAAATAAAGTTTTAGCAATTCTGTTTTATCTGTTATGGATAACTCCACTGGTTGTTTGCATGGCATATTAATCAGATTCCTTAGTGAAAAAAAACAAATAACCTGTTTCTCAGAAACAGCATGAAAGAAGTAAACTTTATCAAGAAGGATACCATTATTTGTGGCCTTGCAGATGCTGCAGTTAACAGTTCTAAGTACCTTTAAAAATGGTAACTTTCACACGATGGAGGTGGTGGTCTCTGTCATGGGCAGTGGTCTCAAGTCCTTTGCATCCCTTCTCCTTTACCATCAGGAGCTCGTGCTAGAGATGGATGTTGGAAGAGAGTGGAGATATCTGGTGTGAGCTTGGTCATCACTGTCATCACGCTAACAACATGTATAGCTATTTTCACTCTCCTTGGCTCTGTTCTTGATTCAGGACAAGAGCAAATCAAGCTTCAAAACAGTTGTGCCATTAACACAAGGGCTGGTTTTCCTGCTTTGCTGACTTTGAAACTGATACATGCACAGCACTCTAGAGCTATGCTGTACTCAATCAAGCCTTCCACTGACTGTGCCCTGTACCACCCTGCCCCTCTGGTGCCTGTTAAAGCTCCACATGGCATGAAGCTGTACAGTATCACTTTGCATTACTGATGTTTTCAGAACTGGTGTAGCTCTTAGGAAGGAAAGCAAGATGCAGAATCCGTCCTTCCTAACAGAATGTTGTGAACTTCCTGCCAGGAACCTGAGCATCCTGAACCCTGGCATCTGAGAAAGACGCAGTGAACCCTCTGAGGTCATCAGTGTCCAAGTACAGTTGCTCATGCCCTGACCCTCCATTTCTGCTTTTGCTTTTCTAGCATAACCTATCTAAGGGAAAAATGCTGAGTAAGGGTGGATGCTGCTGCTGGCAGCTGTGAGGAGGTGCAGAGCATTTGAGTGAGAGGAGAAGGATTCTTTGGAGGGTCACAAACCTTTCAGCCCAGCAACAGCTGCTGGCTCCCCGCAGCCATTCCTGGAAGCAGCTGCTGGGGTGGAGCAGCATGCCCAGCCAGGAAGAGGTCACAGCTCTGGGAGCTCTTGGCTTAGCGAATTTGTTTCCTTCTTTGTCCTCCTCTTCACTGGTTGGTAAAACCCTAGAATTCTAGATTGAGTACATGCAAGAAGGGCAGCATTTCAGAAGACCAGTATGACAACTTCTATTCAAAGGTTTCCTTACTCAGTTTTGTCATTCTATAAAGAGTTAATGTTTTTTTATACTAATTTGTTTTTGTCAGCTTTCCAAAGGAAGAGAGAATCTGCTTGCTGCTTAAGAGCTTCTTGGAAATGGAAGTTGGTAATAGTAATGTCAGTCAGAAATCTCTGAAAGGTCCTGCAGGGAAGGTGCACAGCACTTCTCTGTGTGCATCAGGGCCCTCCTGCACTGTATTTGGAAGGGTACAAATAGTCCCAAAAAGGCAATGCTTCTCAGAGACTCCTTTCTAGTCCGGGGGATCCTATTGCATAAATTGTCCACACATCATTCCACAGGCTCAGAAGAAGCTGCACTCTGGAGGGGAACATGCAGAGGGGGTACATGCATGTTTTGTCCTTGCAGAGTAGACCCTTACTGGCCTGCTACAACCGGAACAGAAAAATGCCCTGCTGCGCTCCTTCCACTGCACAGACTGGCCTAGGGTGTGATTTCCTGGTGGCACAGGCAGTGTCTACATCTCTTGCTTTCCACCCTAAGTACAAGGACTAGCAGAAGAGGATTTGCAGTAGCCAGCAATGTAAACTCACTATAAAAATGCTCTCACTCATCTACCCCAGCTGGAAATGAGGGTTTGGCAAGTAAGGATGGAGCTCAGGTCAATTCTACCAAGGAGAGTTCCGGGAAATGTGACAATGAATTTCTGGGTTTGTCTGGCGTACAGCTAAAAAGGGGTTTACATCAGAACTGTGCTCTGAGGCAGTGAATCATTCAACTCACTGCAATGCTGCAAAGCTTTTGAAGTGTTTTGTAGATAGCCACTGATGAAGCTTTTTGAAATAAATTTGTGATATCAGAATACTGTGGGATTTTTTATTATATTTTTTTATTTATTTTGAAAGTCCTCTTGGGGTTTTTATGTATGCCATAGTGCTGACCAGATCATTAAGGGCATTTGGTCCTTTTTTAGCTGAATGCCAGAGATGGTTCCTGCATTGGAAGGCTGAGAGCTCAGGGCTTGGCTCAGGCTGTAATGTTGCCACTCACAGGACTGCCAGAGGTTGTTGCCTTGCTTTTTGCAGCCGAATATTATTATTCCCTGGTAGCTAGTTTCACACGGTTATTTTCTGTAAACATAGCTATGTTATTGTAACTATATCTTATCATTCACATTCCTTTCTCATGGACACAGAACTTTGATGGACATTTCCTTCGACCACTGTAATTGAGGGAGGAAGAACTGATTTCCTCCAATGAATAGTGATTTCCAAATGGATATAAAAAATAAAGAAGGCGGGTCTTGTGCCCCTTCCTTCCTTTCCTCTGAACCTGGACACAGGTGTCTCTGGCTCTTCCTTTTGTGTGTTGCTGTATCAAGAGGTCTCTGGTATTTTTTGCCAGACTTCTTAACCTAGGCTAGAGTATTCCCAAACATTCTTCTTAAAAGCCTTACAGTCATACTTAGGATAGAGAACAGGACATAACAGGGTATCATACAGCTTTGGGCGTTGTATAGTTGATCCATTACTACTGACCATTGTTATAATAATGTCAAAGAAGCAAAAGTATCTGGCATCTGTAGCAGTACTAAAATTGCAGTGTGACTTCTGAACAAATAACCTGCAGCAGAACAACATATGTCACACATGGTGGAGCCAGTGCTCTGTCTGCTTCCCCAGCCAAATCTGACTCCAGTGTGCAAGAGTCTGTTGTTCCACACTTTAAAAGTACAGATGGAGTTAATATTACAAGCAACATGCAATATATTGAAATAAAGACATGGGAGGTGGCATGCAATTCTCCAAAGGAGAGTAGATAAAGTAGCTTTGTAATAAATATGGTGTTTCCTGCGACAAAGAAGAGACAGGAAGTTAGATCATGTAACTGATAGTGTGAGTTTTTCTTTAGGGTGCTGCAGGCTTATCAGCTCACAAGTATTTTGCTTTGGAAGGCCTGTCTAAATCTTGTGTGGCTGTAGTTATTCTTATATTTTAAATAAGTCCTGAAAACATCTGCATGTAGACAATTAAAAAAGATATCTTCCCCTTCTCTGAGGTTTGTGAATTTTCACAGACTGCAGCTGATCAAATTCTAAATAGAAACGTCACCATTAGAATTGTCACTTCACTAATTTAATCATATACATAACCTATCATACATAAGCTATTAAGAATCTTAAGACTGTTCTTAACACTTGCTAAATGCTGACAACATCTAATGCAAATTATAATTTGTCAGTGAATATATTGCTAATTTTATTGTAAAGGAAACATTGCATTAATGGGCACCAATATGTTACATTATTCGTGAATAGACCAGACCACTCCTCCTCAATGAAAAAATAAATTGAAAACATACTAAAACATAATATTCTAGCTTAAAAAAACCTGTTAATCCTTTCTGTACTAGGCAGACCGAGTGATTGATTCAGAGGAGAAAAGTTTTCTTCTAGGATTTGAATGAAATATTTACTTTGCTTGTTTCAACAGAAAGAATAAGAAGTTGAGTAAGTTATGTTAAAAATAGATACAGCTTTATTATTTTAAGGGCTTAGGATTTTTGTTTGGAACATCCCATTGGAGTCAGACAACCTTTATATAGAAATCTATACCACTAGATGTCATGAGTTTTTTGCAGAGATAATGCTGGAAGAGTTTGTCTTTCAAGAAAAATTGTGAAATAAGTTTTCTTTGGCTCTCATTGCATGTTTGTCATCCTGCAGGCGGCAGACATGAGACAGGTCATTAGGCAAATGCTTACTATTAGGCCGAGGGTTCATTCTGAAGATTATTGGGTCACAGTCTTGGTTCCAGTGGTTTTCTTGTTAAGTACTTTATGGTTGCTGAACTACAGGACTGGCTTCCAGACATGACATGTTCTAGAACTGACAACTAGATTCTGTAGTGCTTTAAGCCTGCACAGGTGGGTATGAGAGACACTGTCCACATCATGATTTTCTTCATAGTGGTGTAAACAAATACTCATCAGTGACACCATTCAGAATTGCTTTCCTTCTGTGTATATGTTATATGCTCACTTGTTACCAGGTTAGAGTACTTCTGAGCTGTTGGAATAACCTTTCCCACATTTATTTGTCCTTTCAGGAAGCTGCTCTATGCAGACAACTTCCTATGGATTCAGAAAACATGGTCCCAGTTCAGACATCTGTGAGCACCCCTGCCATGGCACAGGACATGAGGCCTATTACCAATAATGGATCTGATCCTTTCTTGAACAGGCAAGTTCATTCTTCTCCATTACGCAATTGCTTCTGTTGCCTTCTCTAGGCTTTCACAGCTGTCTCTCTAAAATAGTTCCTATATCACCTTCTTTTGTGCTTACTGTGAACATGGGGTATGGCTGAGTGTCTGACCTGAAATCTTTCAGTTTATGCATCAAGAAGGAATCTTAGAAAAATCAATAAATCGTAACAGGTGGTTTTAATTGTATTGTTATAGTGTATATAAAAGACTAGGTAGAATAGGTACATTACCTAAGTAAAAATACACACCATTTTTTAGGCTGTCAGAAATTATTTCATCTAGAGAGTTATATATGCATGTGTGCATTTCAAAATTTAAGAGTAGCCTTACTTCAGTTGCTTTGTTACTTGGGCTGATGTGACCCAAGTACGATGTTGGCTGATCAGTGGCCAACAGTTCAGGTTGAGGTTTAATGACTCAGTATCTATTTTTCATATGTTACCTACTGTGCTCTCTTCCAACACTGTGCTCAGGAACTGTGTCTACCAGAGCATCTTTTCTGAGTCTTTTTCATGTTTCGATTTATAGTGGGCCATACCATTCCAGAGAACAGAGTACAGACAGTGGCTTGGGATTAGGATGCTACAGTATACCAACGACACCTGAAGATTTCCTCAGCAACGTAGATGAGATGGATACAGGTAGAATACTCTGATTTAGCCTGAAGTATGGTCATATTAATCACTTTGCATTATGACTACTAATAAATTACTAGGAAATCAACAAGTTTTTTTTCAGAGAGTGAAATTCTCAGCACTTCCTCACCTAAACTCCCTTTTGAAGTCATCAGAAATTCTATATTATGCAGAGAATGAAAGGTTTCTCTATTAAATGTTTTCATGCTTGTTATTATTAATTTCTGGGGGAAGAAAGAGGGTAGTATTACAGAGCTAAATTGCTGTAAAGCACTTTTTTTCAACTGTTCCCTATGGACAGCAAGCATTGCCCCTGGTGCAGAGATCAGGATGGAGGTGTAAATGAGGCTCCTTTGCTGCTCCCTGGGCAGACCAGGAGACAAACTTGGAACTGTCCTGCTTCCCAAGTGGAAGGCCAAAGCTGTGTGCTTTGAGCACTGCTGGAAAGGGCCTGTTGTGCTTTTGAAATCAAAGCAAGGATGTGAAATGTATTCTTAGAAGAACATGTACTCTGCACGTAAATACAGTTTTGAGGTAACGTTTGTGGGAATAGGAGCGCTCACCAGTGCTCATGGGAAGGGAGGAGTCTGAATTTTTATGTCAATTCTGTTTTAAATTACTCACAAGAAGAGTGTGGTACTTCAAAAGTTCTTCTTTACTTTTCCTAGGAGAAACTGTAGCACAGACAACGATGAACATAAACCCACAACAAACACGCTTCCCTGATTTCCTCGACTGTCTTCCAGGGACAAATGTTGATCTCGGGACTCTGGAGTCAGAAGACTTGATCCCTATTCTCAATGACGTGGAGTCAGTACTCAACAAAAATGAGCCCTTCCTTACCTGGCTGTAATCAAGCAATGCTGACTGGGCCTACAGTGCAATTCAGATTTCTTTTTCCTCTTCAGACAGACATGGAATATCTGAATATCCTCAAGAAATGCAACATACTGCCTTATTGACTTTTGTTATGCCATCTTTATGGTCAGTTTAATCTCTGTCTGGATTTGATTGATACTAATTTAAATATAAAATACATTTTATATATATACACACTACTTTACACATCTGTGTACTTTTTTACCTTTTTCCAAACCAGGCAGAAATGTTTCACTTTTAGGACAGAAAGTGGCTGATGCTTGTGCATGTCCCTGACTGATCTCCTGGGTACTGATTGACAGCACAGACCCTTTGTGAACCACAAAAGCTAACTATTAGGTCACTTGGTTCAAAAAAAGTGCAAAGCATCAGGATATGAGAGCAGTTTTAGTACTGTATTTATGACAGTAGTATCAGAAGCTTTTTGTTATCAACTTACTTAAGCCTTAAAAATCTGGTTTTTTAGTTCTTAGTAACTAACTGTTCTGTATGGAATACAGTTGAAATCTGATCCATATCAGTCATAATAATTTCCATTATGTATTCATAAAGGCACAGACAATACTATAGCAGTTTCTTTTTTTCAATATATTACTGTGTAGTTTTCAGAAAATAAATACTTCCAGTCTGAAAGTACCAGAATTGTTTAGCAACATTTTTACACTACAATATTGTTACAAAATAAACCAGGCTGGTACTGACTGCTGCCTTTTAAAAACAAAGCAATGTATTATAAACAAGCTTTTTAAAAAAAAACTTAGATTTTTATGTTTGTTATATTAAGCACTACAGTTTTGTAACTTAACACATGAACAAGCAATTTTTTATACATACATAGTCTGTGGCAAGTATCTTAAGTGCAAAAATATTCTTTTAAAATCAGGTCTGGAAAATTTGGCACAACTTGTTAATGTCATACATAGGAGGGGAAAAAACCTTCCTCATACTGTTTTCAGTAATGTTTTTAACTGACAGTGTCAAAATACATGTAGTTGTATACATGAAAAAAACCAGTAACTTTATCAGGGCACTGCTAAAGCAGCAGTAGGACATGTCTGGTAAAGCTGCTTTGTTTTTATGTCTTTCACTTACCACAACTGGTGTGCAGGACACAAGGCATGTGCTGAGTGTTTCTGCCTATCATATATCCTACAAAACATCCTTGTCAGAGGTATGGGACTGAGAAGACATCAAGGACATTAAGCTTGCAGTTCCCCTGAAATGCAAATGAAGTCCTGAAAATTCTTAAACATTTGGAATTCTTTTTATTTATAATTACTTATAATTAATGGATTTATGTATTTTATATTGAGAAAAAAGTCTCTTTATGAAAGGCATTAAAACTTTTCTCTAAGCTTAATCCAGGCTGTGTAAAGAGAAGAAGAGATGTAGCACTAAGTGTAAATGTGTGTTTACCAGGTCTGATAACACTTAACAAGACCTCACACATGCACCAAAATGTTGATCACTAAAGACTGTTGCATCTGGTTGGGTGAAGGTAGGTGAAAAGGTCAGAGTTGAAGTGGTGGGAATACAGTGAGTAGGTTTGGAAGACAAAGGATGAGGTGATAAATGTAGATCCTTGCTGGGAAGGGTGGCTGCAGACAGGGATACATAGCAAATGAATCTCCAGCGTTCAGTGAAAAATGTAACAGAAGCACTCGATACAGTACATGACCTTGTCCAGGATGAATTGCTGAGTGTACATAGTGCCACAAGATGGAAGATAAAAAGCACACACATTGAAATTTTGAAAAGAGAGATGGAAGGCTAAGACCTACAATTGTGAAGTTTTATTACATAGGCAAAAGTATCTTTTAAAAAATGTTTTTGGGTTTTTTTAAATAGAAAAAGAGATGTACTAAAAGAGTTGTGTCTGCACAGAATTTAATTGCTGAATGGGCATTGTGTTTCATGTATTCTTTTGAGGAGTTATTAGCTGGCAGGGGGCAATTATTTTTGCTAGTTTTGCTAACTGTTGAGATAGCAAAATTTCATTTCAATAAACAGGGGGACCGGGCGGGGCTGACCAGTATTACTGTAATCAGGTTTAATCTCTCTTTTTTAAGGATTTCTTCAGGTTGTCAGCCTAAATGAAAAAACAGATGATCCTGAGGCTCTGTCCTTTAGTGCCATGACTGATGTTGGTAAAGAACTGGAGATTTTTTGGCCGAGTTGCAAGGCCAGGTCACCAGCACTGCTCAGTTGACATGAGGAGCCAACAGCCCTTGGCGCTGGAGTGGCCCACAGCAAGGCTGGTGTGGTCCAGGTGACACTGCCCATCTGCTGGTTCTGTTTAGGGAATGCAGTTTGTTCATTTGCTGGTAACTTTGCACCACTGAACACAAAAGTTTGTCCTGACAGAATAGGACTGTTCCCAGCAGGGCGGGCTCTCAGCAGCTGCCTTAGCTCGCGCCGAGTCCTGCGCGGGTGCCGGTGTCAGCCGAGGCTGTTCTTCACACAGAGGCAGCTTTCTGTGAAACCATGGCAGGTGCTTGTCACCATTTCTTCACACAGCCACAACTGAGGCAGCTCTCTGTGAAACCACGTCAGGTGCTTGTCACAGTGCTGAAGCTGCAAGCTTTATTCCTTTTTTATTTATGTTCTAGTGGTTGAGTGTCTTGGTGCAAAGACCTCAAAAGGATAAGGCCATCATAAACTGTGTTTTCATGTTACTTCCATAGTAAACCAGCAGCAGGTCTGAAACAAGAAGGTGCTGTGTGGAGCAACACTTCAGGGTGAAACAGCTGCCAGAATCTTAGGTCAGATCTTTACTCCGTCATGAAGCAAATCATGGTTAAATTAAGAGTGATTCGTTACACTGTCAGCTTTTCACTTTTGTTATGTAGAGGATGTATCAGGTGAAGTGTAGCAACAACAAAGTCTATTTTTCAATTTTCTTTTTTAAAAAAGTTTCTGGCTTTAAATAGGCTTATGGCAGAACTTTCCAGTATTCAAAGCATATGTAATATGAAAATAAATTTATTGCTGACCATATTTCACTGTACTATTTCAGGTTTTTAACATTTACTGTATTAAATTGTACACTGCCTACTTGTAGTATAAATACAATCAAGGTGCCAGCCAGACAGTTTTGCTGTGACCATGCCTGAGGGGGCATGTAAGTCTTGGTGATACAGAAGTAACGGGACTTTGCTAATTACAGACCGTATTCTGGTAATACTGTTAGAATGTAACTTGGGGAGGGAGTGGGTTTGACTTTTGACAACAAATGCTATTTGGGGGAAGGGAAGTATTTAAATGTATATTTTAATTACAGAAAAATATGGGTGGTTGTCCAAATAAACTTGTTTCCTAATACGTACACCCATGTACATGCTAGTTCTTAAACTCTTTTATTTACTTACTTCATTTTGTTATATGACGTGTTTGAGCGTTTGTTTCTAATTTTTAGTTCCTTGCAATAGATTGTATCAAAAGCAGTCAGATCAAACTGTTGTATCCAGGGTTTGATTCTGCTGTTTTGGTTTTTTTTAATTATTTCTTTGACCTTGTACATGAAAAAAAAATACAAATGAACTTGAAAGATTTTGGATGCATATTGTTTTTTTAAAAATAATTTATTTGGATTTGGGGGGGTGGGGTGGATTTGAGGGTTTTAGTATGGGCTTCCCAGGGAACTGTTAAACACTGCTTGGAATAAAGGTGCAGACATACTATTCTGTGAAAAAGGCATACATTTTGAATTAAAATATTAGCACTTAGCAAGTTATGCTTATTTTGCCATTATGTTTCAGTTTATTAGTCGTTGATGTTATGGCTGTTAGTGGTGGTTACAGTTTTACTTGTAATGTTTGCGACATGCTCCCCAGTGCCACCACCACTTGTTTCTTTTAGTGGACACCTTGTAATTCATAATTCACTAATACAAGTGCTGGCTTACAGTTTCTTTAAAATAATGTTATCCCTCTCAGCAGAAGCGTTAGTATCCAGTCCATTTGCTGTTTTGTTTTGAGGGCTTAAATAGTGCATTGTTTTTAATCTGATCCCTTGTTCAGGAAGTTTCTTAAGTTCTGTATGAAGAAAACACCTGTCTTCTTTCTTAGGAACAAGCCATGAACCCTAAACATCCTGGGCTTGTATTTGAATGTCTGGTCCTTACTGTCATAGTCTGTGACATGGGTGATTCAAGATCCTGTTCGACTGTTCCTATATAATTCATTATAATACTTTTCCCAGAATCGTCCTCTTCCATAATTTATTAAAATTAATTGTTAGAATGCGTCTAACAGTATCTTGCATTTCCCTAAAAAACCTCTGGAGCCTCAATCAAACTGGAGTGCCAAGCGTATTCGCTTCCGTTTTGAGCACTGTGTTTGCTAGTTGAGGTTTCGGAGGGGGTGTGTCCTTGCTGCGGCTGTCCCGGCAGCAGCTGGAACGGTGGCTCCAGGGCCGGGCGCCTCCGTTCGAACACAGAAAGCCGCTTCAGGCGGCGCCGACCGTGCCGGCTCCGGGGTCGCTCCGGGCCGGCGGCTGCACATCGCCCCAGGCGTTCCGGGGGCTCCGTGGAGAATTTTCCCTGTGGCAATTCCGTTAAAATCTTTCGTAGCTTTTGCTTGTCTGGTCCCCAAAAGCTCAGTCTTCCCTCAGATATTACAATGCTTTTGTCCCCACCAGGTACCCGATAATTCCTAAAAGCGCCGTGGTTGCAGTCACACGCAACATTCCAGAAAAATTAAGACCTTTTGTTAGGGTGGGGTTGGCTTTGTTTTGTTTTCTTCAGAAAACGAGATTTCCTGTAGACTGCTGCTTAGAGAACCCGCTTCAGACCGGAGGATGAAGCCTTGCAGGAGGACTCCCCGCCCGAGGCCCTCGCGTGGCCCCGCCGGGCCGTGGCTGCAGCCCCCGCCCGTCCTCGGGAGCGGCGGGGCGGAACGGCGGAGGGGAGCGGGGCGGGGCGGGGCGGAACG